>VYZT01057563.1:48409-60799 GCA_013400735.1 Pomatostomus ruficeps | reverse complement strand
GTGGCCTCTCCTGGGAGCGGCTCCAGCCCCACAGCTCTGGGCTCTGCTCAGGTCTCAGTTTTGGCTCAGTCAGTGCTTCCCTCTCTGCAGCCCTGCCCTCACCCCATCCCCGCCGGGGCTGGCACCACCTCAGCCTCCCCAAAATCAGCCCCACCAGGAATTACGGCCAGCCCAGGGCTGCCAGGCCACTCGGCCACTCCTGGAGCAGGGAAGGGGTGACTCCACCACCTGACAGCACGAAGGGCTCCTTGGGGTGACACAGAGCCATGGGCTGCTGGAAAAACCAGTGGGGAAGAGGAGATTTCAGTCCCCTCCGCACAGAGCACACCTCCACCCTCAGGAGTCAAACCACGGCTCGTCCTTCAGCTGGACGGCATCATCTGGCCTTGCCTGCCCATGGAGGGGCTAGAAAACAAGCTCTGAGCAGCTGAGATGGGATATCAGGAAAGATTCTTCACATCAAAATGCTGTCCAGCCCTGGTACAGCCACCCGGGGCAGTGGTGGGATCAGCATCCCTGGAAGTGTTCAAAGAATAGGTAAAAGTGGCACCTGGGGACATGGGTGGCTGTGAAACACTGGGGGAATGGTTGGACTCGATGGTCTGGGAGGGTTTTTTGAGCTTCAAGGATTCAGTGATTCCGTGATTAATCACCCCAGACTGAGGAGGCCTCGGCGGCACCTGCCCCGTGCCCAGCCCAGCTCTCCCGGCCCTGCAGGCTCTGGCAGCCACGGCACAGCTGGGACAGGAGTCAGCACGGGGACAGCAGAGCTGGCCGGTCCCTCTGGGTCACTCCAGGCTGGGCGTCTCCTGAGAATCCGTGAGGAAGGCAGGGAAGTTTCCAGAGGGCAGAGCTTGAGTCTGACACTGAAATCAGCAAAGGGACAACCTGGGAGAGCTGGGGGGGCTGCCCTGGAGAGGAGAAGCTCCAGGGAGAGCTCAGAGCCCCTGCCAGGGCCTGAAGGGGCTCCAGGAGAGCTGCAGAGGGACTGGGGACAAGGGCTGCAGGGCCAGGACACAGGGAATGGCTTCCCAGTGCCAGAGGGCAGCGCTGGATGGGAGATTGGGCAGGAATTGTTCCCTGGCAGGGTGGGGAGGGGCTGGGCTGGAATTGCCAGAGCAGCTGTGGCTGCCCCTGGATCCCTGGCAGTGCCCAAGGCCGGGCTGGACATTGGGGCTGGGAGCACCTGGGACAGTGGGAGGCGTCCCTGCCATGGCAGGGGTGGCACCGGATGGGATTTAGGGTCCCTTCCAGGGGGAAGATGCCGCACCTTTGTCACCCCCGATATAATCCCCAATGTGAGCCTTGCCCAGACAATTCCAGGGCTCCCAGGGAGGTCAGGGCCTGGATAAAACTCAGGTGGGGTCATTCGTTCTCATAACCCATTCATTAATTTCCTGCTGATCAACTGCACAAAGCTGATATAACAAAATTNTCCTTTCCTTTCCTTTCCTTTCCTTTCCTTTCCTTTCCTTTCCTTTCCTTTCCTTTCCTTTCCTTTCCTTTCCTTTCCTTTCCTTTCCTTTCCTTTCCTTTCCTTTCCTTTCCTTTCCTTTCCTTTCCTTTCCTTTCCTTTCCTTTCCTTTCCTTTCCTTTCCTTTCCTTTCCTTTCCTTTCCTTTCCTTTCCTTTCCTTTCCTTTCCTTTCCTTTCCTTTCCTTTCCTTTCCTTTCCTTTCCTTTCCTTTCCTTTCCTTTCCTTTCCTTTCCTTTCCTTTCCTTTTTTTCCCCTTTTTAAAATTATTTATTCAGCAATTAAAAGCTTTGCCATGAGACAAAGTGCTTCAGCAAGTCCATTTTTTACATCGGAGAAACCCTTCAGCCTTTAGCTCGATGCAGCTGGGGTCAGCTCGCTGCTCCAGCGGGGACAGGAGCCCCAGGGCTGGAGGTGAACGATCAGCTCCCGGCTCAGGCAGAGGATTCGGGGCTCGGGGGTGGATGGAGGGGCGGGTGCTGGGTTCAGCAGCTCGGGCACGGCCTCGGTTCAGCGCGGGGTGACCGCGCCGCGGATGCCCGGACGTGCTCGGGGGAGCGCAGCGGGGCTGACTCAGGTGGCAGCGCGCTGGCAGCGCTTCACACGGCGCGGCTCTGCCTCCCCCGGAGGAGGTGCGAAGGAGCGGCACGGAGCCGCTGAAAGCTCCCCCGTGCCAGTTATTAGCAATCTCGCGGCTATAAATAGCTGCCGCCTCACTCCCCGGCGGCGCGCTTATCGCCCTGCTCACGTTCCGCGCTCCCTGACACGCGTTTTGTGTGCCCGCTCCACAGCGCTGATGCAAGGCTGCCCCAGGGGAGGCTGCGGCGTGGGCTCTGCAGGGCGCCGCGGCCCCGGCACAGGGAGCGGAGCTCCAGGAATGCTCCATGGAAAGCCGGGCACATTCCAAGCTCTTTCCCCATCCGTCCGCAAGGAGGGGAGCACTGGGAGATGCGCAGAATTGCGCCGGAGGGAAGAGGTGACGCTTCTCCCCGTGCCAGTCAGGCAGGGGTTTTCAGCGTTTTGGTTCCTTTTCCTGGTGTTTTGCCCCGAGTTTTGGACTGGCACCGGAGCAACGGGGCAGGGGCTGTTCCAGCAGCACCTGGAGCTCACCGGGGGAGACTGCAGAGAACGACCCCGTGTCCAGAGCCCGTTGTACCCACGAACATTCCCACCTGCACAGATCAACAGCAGCACTTTCCCCTCTGAGCTGCTTCATTCCCTCAGCCCAGCAGCCCTGGGGTGAAGCTCCTTCCTCCCTGTGCTCTCAGAGAGGCAGCAAGCGCAGCTGGAGCTGGGACTGAGCAGAGATGAGCCAAGGAATTACTGGAATTAGAGAATCAGAGCCCCATTCCCTCACCCCACCTCAGTTAGGGGACACCAGGCACCGTCCCTGGGCCGTCTGTGCCACTCGGAAGGGCTGCAAAGCCACCCCATGCTGAGCATGGAGCCCACGTCCCTGTCACGCCCTGTTGCCAGCGCTGCTTTGCTCTCACAAGGTCCTGAGGGTGCAAAAGACCCTGGAGGTTCTCACCCCCCTCTGTGATGTCCTGCTCTGGTGGTCTGGGAGCTTTGTCCAGCCAGTGACCCCAAGAGTGAGGGAAGGTTGTGTCACACAGAGGTAAAGCTGGGGTGTCCCTGTCCCTGCAGATCCCACCTGGATGCTCTGCTGTGTCCCTGCTCCCTGCTCTGATCCCCTCTGGATGCTCTGCTGTGTCCCTGCTCCCTGCTCTGATCCCCTCTGGATGCTCTGCTGTGTCCCTGCTCCCTGTTCTGATCCCCTCTGGATGCTCTGCTGTGTCCCTGCTCCCTGCTCTGATCCCCTCTGGATGCTCTGCTGTGTCCCTGCTCCTTGTTCTGATCCCCTCTGGGTTCTCTGCTGCATCCCTGCCCTCTGCAGGTCCCCTCTGGATGCTCTGCTGTGTCCCTGCCCTCTGCAGGTCCCCTCTGGATGCTCTGCTGTGTCCCTGCAGGTCCCCTCTGGATGTTCTGCTGTGTCCCTGCTCCCTGCTCTGATCCCCTCTGGGTTCTCTGCTGTGTCCCTGCAGGTCCCCTCTGGATGCTCTGCCGTGTTCCCCACAGGAGCAAAAGCCAGCAGCCGGTCCCAGGCAGGGCCCCTTTCCCCCATTCCCATCCCAGTCCCGGTTCCAGGTGCTGAGCCAAGGGCTCTCAGCTCCAGGAGGCCCCTGGGGTGAGGTTTCCCAGCCCCGGGCCAGCCCCAGCCCCTGGCAGGGCTCAGGGGGCTGTTGGCAGGATCAATCCCAATTATCAATCACAGCTCCTGGAGCACCACCAGCAGCTTTGACTCTGCTCGGGCCAAACTCCCAACGGGGCCCCTTCGCTGCTTCCACAGTGGTTGCGGCCAAGGTCTGTGGGGATCGGAGCGCTCCAGGCCGGAATGTGGTTTGGATGAACAGCGCTGGGCTCTGGCCCGTGCCCAGCAGCCTGAGCCAGCCCCAAACGCAAACCCTACCCGGGGACACGGCGGTGGCTGTGGGCCCAGCGGGGATGGAGGACACCAGGCACTCCTCAGTCCCAGGAGAAACATCAGCAGGGGGAGTTTTCTTTGGATCGTGGCGCTGCACTGAGCCCCTGGCGTCACTGCAGGACAATTTCAGAGAGCGGTGACCCCCACCTGCAGGACGGGGTTGGGCTCCCATCTCGTTACCACTGGGAAGGGGAACTCATTTGGGATAAATTAAACAGCTGGGAAGGGGAACTCGTTTGGGATAAATTAAACAACTCCTCCTTCCTTCCCCCGCGAGAGAAACGCGAGCAGGAGCTGCCTGTGTGGAGCCAGGCGCTGATCCCGGGAACAAACACGGAGCTTTTCCCAGGGAGGCGGCTCCAGGCTCCAGGACTATCTGAGGATTAATGACGGCAACCGAGGGACTCCGGCAGCAGCCAAGAGCGCTGAGACGGGAGCCAGAGCCAAGCTCAGCATTCCCAAGATCCCACTGGGAACCCAGACCTCCAGCTGCGGGGGGGTTCAGTGGAGCCTTTCTCCAGCTCTCCCTTGCGTGGGGCCATCCGGGCAGGAGGGAGAAATCCCACGGAGCTCAGGGAGACCTGACCGACCCCCGGACATTCCCCAGGCACTCCCCAGGCACGCCCAGGGCTGAGCTGCGAGCGGGGGCTCCAGGGAGCAGCGATGGTGCAGATTTGGTGTTATTGGGGTCTCCTGGCGATGAGGGTGCAAATAAACCCCAGGAGAGGGCTCGGTATCGACCCTTTTACCTTCTCAGGGCTCTGTGGGTGGTGATTTGAGTGAGAAGTGAGGAAAATGTGATGAATGCTCTCTAGGACCGGCTCTGACAGAGAGGCTCCCGGGCCCACGAAAGCTGCAGGAATGGCACCGCTCCGGCAGCTCCTCCTTTCCCGTTTCATTCCCACAGAAAATGTCAGGTTAGGGTTCGTTCTGAACAATAAATTTTGATAAGATGATGATTTTTTTCCCCTGATTTTTAAGGCTTCAGGATAAAACAGCACCACATCCCTGGTGCTGTGGTGATTTAGGAATCCCAGAATGGTTTGGGTTGGAAGGGACATTTAAGGGTCACCCAGTGCCACCCCTGCCATGGCAGGGACACCTCCCACTGTCCCAGGTGCTCCCAGCCCCAATGTCCAGCCCGGCCTTGGGCACTGCCAGGGATCCAGGGGCAGCCACAGCTGCTCTGGCAATTCCAGCCCAGCCCCTTCTCACCCTCTCAGAAGCAATTCCTTCCGTATTTTTAACCTAAATCTCCCCTTTTTTCAGTTTGGATCCATTCCCCCTTGTCCTGTCCCTCCAATCCCTGACAAACGTCCCTCCCCAGGTTCCTTGGAGCCCCTTGAGATCCTGGAAGGTCTTCCCACAACCTTCTCCTCTCCAGGTGGATCAGCCACGCATTCGTTCTGCCACAGAAATTGATGCTTTTCTAAATCAAGGATTTTCCAGCAGCAGCTGCAGCCTCTCCCCGGGGCTCTTTGACATTTTGCTCCCAGCCCTGCCCTGCGTTCCCCACGCAGGTGACCCGGCTGGGCGGTCACTCCTCAGGGGCATCTCCTGCATCCCTGTCCCAGTGTTTATTCCCTCGGAGGAGCCTCCCCCAGCCTCTGCCCAGCCTGCAGGGAACAGCTGGCTCCACAGCTGGAGCAGCCCGGTGCTGGAGCTGGACCAGCTGCTGCTGCTGGGCAGGGCTGGGAGGAGGCAAACAGCAAAGGGAAGGACAGAGCATCCAGGAAAATCCTCATCCCGGATTGTCCCTGGAGGGCTGAGCCTTTGGTGGCTTCAAACCAGACCCTCGGTGCTGGGCTGGATCTTCCCAGCTCCAACTCCCTGACACAGAAATGATTCCGTATTTTCTGAAGCTGCTCTGTGTGTGGTGGTGTGATATTGAGAGGGTGTCAGTGGTTTTATTTCTGTTTAAGGGCACATTTGCATTTCTTTGAGGTCACAAAGTGCCACTGTGAGCACAGGGGGGTGTGGGAGCCTGCCCAGGGCAAATCTATGGGATTTTCCAAGGGACAAGGAGGGTTTGTCCCCGTTTCTCCCAGTCCTGGTCCCCTCTTGTCCCTGCTGGTTCTGTCCCCCTCTCAGAACTGGCGTTTCCCAGCAGGAGCTGTCAGTGCAGCCCAGAGTCACCCACACCTCACAGGGACCCCCACGGGCACAACCGGGCCAGGAGAGCCCTGGAGAGACGTTCCCAGCCCTGCTCCAATGACTCCTGGAATACCCAGAGCACAAGGATCAGGCTTTCCCTGCTGCTGGTCCTGAAGGAGGGACAGGCAGAGCAGAGCATGGAAGGGCTGCAAGGAGCCAAATCCTCCCTGGCTGTCCTGTGCAGTGCCACCAGTGTGGAGCTGATGCCTGATGGTTTTTGTCTTTTCTTTTTATCCCCTTTTTATCCATTTTTATCCCCTTTCCCTTTCCCTGTCCCCTTCACAAACACTCCCTGTCCCTCAGCCCTACATGTGGAGAGCCCTTGGGGGCTGAGATTGAGCTCAGCTTGGGGCTTCTCTGAGGGGAGCAGACGGAACATCCCGAGTGTCTCCAAAGCAGAGGCTCCAGCCTTGCCCGGAGCCTCCTCTCTGCAACAGGTTTGTTCAGCTGGGCTGGAGTCTCCCTTGGGGGGTCATTAGAATGGGGGACAGTTCCCTCATTTGTTCCGTTTCTCACTGGGGATTTGAGGTCGATCTGCTCATTGCTGAGCTCCATCCAATTGGATCCCCGTTGGACCCGGGGGTGCTGCTGGGCTGTTCCCACCTGGGCCGAGTTGTGTCCCTGGGATCCCATGAACCCAAGGGAATGCCCTTTGCCCTGCGCTGCTGGGGCTGCCGCTGATCTTTCCCAGCCCTTAAGGCATCAGAGGGACACAAAATGTCCCTGGAGAAACCCTCTCTGGACCTCACAAGAAAATTTAAATTTTACATAGGATCAAGATCTTACAACACTTCTCCACCCCGTAGCGCCCCTGAATTACAGGGCCCTTTAAATACCACCGAAAAGCTGCGATATTTTTTCCTGCTCCAAATCAAGATTGATCTGGTGCCAGGAAAACGCAGGCACAGGGAGAGGAGGGGAGCAGGGGAGCTGCAGCAGCACCGCCGGGAAGGAGCTGCCGGCAGAGCGGGCGGGAGAGAGAATTTGCATTAATTAGTTCGTGTTCTCTCGGACGTGCCTCAAATCCGCGCACGGCGCTGGGGTTTTTAAGCAAATGCAGCTTTTTTAAAATTTTAATTTATTTTTTGAAGGCAATGCGGCTGGTGAGGTGAAATCCCACTAGATGGCACTCGGGGGACGCGCATGATTCTCCTCCCGCTCCCGCAGAGCGCCGGGGCAGCTGGAGCGGGCTGGGGGCTGCTGCGGGGCCCTGGGTCTGCTGAGGGGGCTGCTCCTGGGGGTTCGTGCTGGGAACCTGCGCCCAAGGGCAGGGATTTGCTGGGATGAAGCGGGGGAAACCCTGGAAACGCTGCCCTCCCGCTGGTTTGGGGAGGTTAAGCCGGCCGGGAAGGGTGGCATTGAAACGGTGTCCCCAGCCTTGTCTTGGGTGGCACAGCAGAGGTGTCCCCGTCAGCTCCCAACCTCGTCCTGGGTGGCATTGAAATGGTGTCCCCAGCCTTGTCTTGGGTGGCACAGCAGAGGTGTCCCCCCCATCACCTCCCAGCCTTGTCCTGGCTGGCATTGCAGAGGTGTCCCCCCCATCCCCTCCCAGCCCTGTCCTGGGTGGCATTGCAGAGGTGTCCCCCCCATCACCACCCAGCCTCATCCTCGGTGGCATTGCAGAGGTGTCCCCAGCCTTGTCCTGGGTGACACAAACTTTCCTTTGACCCTTGGGTGACACAAATCTCACTTTGACCCTTCCATGGGTGGCTTGTGCCAGGGAGCTGCCCTGTGATGGAGCTCTAGGGCAGGGACAGCAGAAAGGGGCATCTTCCTCTTCCTCCGCTTCCTCCTCCTCCTTTCCTCTGGGAGCNTGTCCCCAGCCTTGTCCTGGGTGGGATTGAAACAGTGTCCCCAGCACCCTTCAGCCTTGTCCTGGGTGACACAAACTTTCCTTTGACCCTTGGGTGACACAAATCTCACTTTGACCCTTCCATGGGTGGCTTGTGCCAGGGAGCTGCCCTGTGATGGAGCTCTAGGGCAGGGACAGCAGAAAGGGGCATCTTCCTCTTCCTCCGCTTCCTCCTCCTCCTTTCCTCTGGGAGCAGCAGCCGGAGCTGCCAAGGTGCCAGGAGGGACCCAGCAGAGCCCTGGGGGGACTCCCAGGCAGCACTGAGGGATGTTCTGCCCAGATGCAGCTAAAAGGCCTCTAATCCCTCTGGTATCTGCATATTCATTAACTCTAATTAAACCCCCGCTGCTTCNAGCAGCCGGAGCTGCCAAGGTGCCAGGAGGGACCCAGCAGAGCCCTGGGGGGACTCCCAGGCAGCACTGAGGGATGTTCTGCCCAGATGCAGCTAAAAGGCCTCTAATCCCTCCAGCAGCTGCATATTCATTAACTCTAATTAAACCCCCGCTGCTTCTGAGCCTCTCCCACTGCCCGTCCTGTCCTCACAGAGCTCTGCACCCTACCAGCCAGGGGGGTGCTGAGCCCACAGGCCCCCCTGCTCCTCTCCCAGCCCACGGAGCGACACAGGGAGCCTGGACACAAGGTGACAGCATCCCTGAGGGGCCAGGAGGGCTGACAGGGGACGGTGACAAACCTGAGCGCCCCTGACCCGGAGCTGGCCCAGGGACACGTGGATCTGTGTCCCACATGGGTCCCTGCAGCCCCAGCCAGCCCCAGCAGCTCGGGCTGGGTGCACACCCTGACGTGGTTTCGCTCTCACGCCCTGAGAGTGAAGCTGGCAGAGGCTGGGGAGCTGGGACAGCTAAAAAAAGGACCCCCTGAGCTCCGGCCCTTCCAGCCCAGCCCAGCCCGGCCCTCCCAGGATGCACACACAGAGCTGGGGGTGTTGGTTTGGCCGTGGGGTTCAGGGCTCTGCCCCAGGGTGAAAAGCAGAGGCTCAACAGGAGGATCAGCTCTGGGCCCTTTCCAGCTGCAGGCCAGGGCTTGGGGAGGTCTCCTTTGGGTGCCCTGGGCTTACAAAGGGATCGGCCTTGTGAACCCCAATCTCATCAGCTCTGTCAAAAATCGTGTGGCCAGCAGGGCCAGGGCAGGGACTGTCCCTCTGTGCTGGCACTGGTGAGGCCACACCTCCAGTGGTCCAGTGTCCAGTTCTGGGCCACTCAGGACAAGAGGGACACGGAGGAGCTGGAGCGTGTCCAGGGCAGGGAACGGAGCTGGGGAGGGGCTGGAGAATCCTGAGGGAGCTGGGAAAGGGGCTCAGCCTGGAGCAAAGGAGGCTCCGGGGGCCCTTCTGGCTCTGCACAACTCCCTGACAGGAGGGGGCAGCCGGGGGGGTCGGGCTCTGCTCCCAGGGCACAGGGACAGGAGCACAGGGAACGGCCTCAGGCTGGGCCAGGGGAGGCTCAGGGTGGAATCAGCAGGAATTTCCCCATGGAAAGGGCGCTCAGGCCTTGGAACTGCCCAGGGAGGTTTGGAGTCCCAACTGCTGGAGGTGCTCAGGACACAACTCATTCACTCCGTGCCGCGCTTTGGTTGATGTGGTGCTGGTCAACCAAAGATGGGACTTGATGATCTTGGAGCCTTTTCCAGCCAGAATGATTCCGTGATTCCACGATCAGGGGCCCTGCAGACCCCAGTGAGGGGCACAGGTCACCACCCTGCTGGGCACTGGGAGACTGCACACGGCAATTCCGGGTGTGTCTGGCTCAAGCACAGCCCGAGGCTGCCGTGGTGAGGCCGTGACCAGACCTGGTCCTGTCCGCACGGAGCCCTTTCCCAGTGGCAGGCCCTGCAGGGCCCTCTGGGCTGATGCGCAGCTCTCTCTTCATCCCTGGGCAGGGGGCTGAGACTAGAGTTTCTGAGGGGGTCTGGAGCCCCTGTTTGGATCTGGAGTTTCCATGGGGGTCTGGAGCCCTTTTGTGGGTCTGAAGCCCCCGTTTGGATCTGGAGCCCATGCTTGGATCTGGAGTTTCTGTGTGGGTCTGGAGCTCCCATTTGGGTCTGGAGTTTCTGTTTGGATCTGGAGCCCCCATTTGGATCTGGAGCCCCTGTTTGGAGCTGGAGTTTCTCTGTGGATCTGGAGTTGCTGTGTGGATCTGGATCCCCCATTTGGGTCTGGAGCCCCTGTTCAGTTCTAGAGTTTCTGTGTGGGTCTGGAGCTCCCATTTGGGTCTGGAGTTTCTGTTTGGATCTGGACCCCCTGTTTGGGTCTGGAGCCCCTGTTCAGTTCTAGAGTTTCTGTGTGGGTCTGGCGCCCCTGTTCAGATCTGGAGCCCCTGTTTGGACCTGGAGTTTCTGTGTGAGTCTGGAGCCCCCGTTTGGATCTGGAATCCCAGCAGGAGCTCCTGTTTGGGTCTAGAGTTTCTGTTTGGATCTGGACCCCCTGTTTGGGTCTGGAGCCCCTGTTTGTATCTGGAGTCCCAGCAGGAGCCCCTGGACACCCCCAGGCCCGGCGGTGGCTGCTGCTGCTCCCCCGGGCGGGTCCCTGCCTGCCCACCCCCCAAACCTGGCTGCGATCCGCGCTGGCTCCAGGCAGCAGCAGCCCCGAATGGGAAATGCAGCCGCTCTCCCCCGAGCTCCGCAGGCAGGAAAACCGAGCAGCGATCTCGCCTTGGATGCTCTCGGGGCTGCCTGCTCGGGAATAGCTCATGGGCCAGGAATGTGGTTCTTCCCAGCACGAGCTGGGATCGCTGCTGTTCTCTCACTAAAATCCAGCAGAAAATAGATCAGCTGCTAATTAGCAGCAGGGGGACTCGCTGCGGGTTTATTAGGATTTTCCTCTTCTTCAGGAGTGCCTGATTAACGGAGAGGCTGCAAAACGTCCGGAATTCTTTCAACCCTGCACAAAGAGTGGGGCCGGTGCCCCGAGGAGGAATAAATCAGGGAGGGAAGGATGGTGCAAGGGCAGGACAGGAGGATGCGAGTTTGCCTGAAGGGCGGCTGAATGCCAAGCAGCATCCCTTGCTGTGCCAGGGACTCCCGGATCCCAGCACGGCCACATCCCTGGCTGGGTTTTATCTGCGGGATGACCTAACCTCGGAGCGAGCTGAGGCTGTAATAAAAAGGCTGGCGGCTGCAGCGAGCCCCAGCCGGTATCACAGCAACAGCAGGAATGGTTCAGAGCAGGCTCGGCTCAGCCGCAGCCTCTGGGGTTCTGGGGAACAGCTCTTTAATGTCTGCAAAAGTGCTCGGAAACCGGCACTGGGAAACGGGGAAGGGGAAGGATGGGGGTGGTTGGGAGCAGGGATTGGGCTTCGAGCAGCTCTGGATGCAACAGCTCGGAGAAATCACGGCCGAGGAGGAGCTCGGGGGGCAGCTCAGCTCAGGTTCCTCCCCAGGATACAGCTGGAAAACATCCAAGGAGATCCAGGGGGATGCAGGAGCTCAGGGATGCTTCAGGCAGGGAAAAGGCAAAGGGGCCGTTCTTGGTGATCCACCCATGCCCCGGCTGTCAGGGCAGTGCCAGGGCAGAGCGAGCTCTGATTTATCCTGGTGCTGGGCACACGGGGACGTTGGACCCCCTCCCTCACCCCCAGAGCTGTCTGCACGTCCCTGGAAGGATCCTGAGAACTTCTGTCTCCCACAGAAAAATTCCTGCAGGAATTCCGGGTAGCAGAGTGGGGTTTGTGGCTGTCCCTGTAACCCCCAGGGTGAACCTGGGCTGGGACAAGGCCACTGCTCCCTCATGCACATCCCTGGGAGGGGAGAGCCCAAAACTGAGCCCTCTGCCCCCAGGGGATGTGCTCTGCCATCCCCAGGTGCCTTTGGCTCGATCCACGTTCCCTGCATGGTCAGGCAGGCTCGAGCCTCACAGGGCCACAGGACACAATTCCACAGGAGATCCAGCACTGCCATCCCCCCATTCCAGTGGCTGCCAGCACATTTTGGGAACGGAGCAGCCTGGCGAGGCTCAGAGCTCCGGATCTCTTCCTTGCCAAGGTCATAAAGGCCTTAAAATGTCATAATGGGACCTCTGGTGTCCACCAGAGCAGAGACTGCCGGATTTCGCAGCTTCTCCTCCTTACCGAAGCGGTACCCCTGGGTTATTGCACTTATTAAATTAGGAGCTGTAAAGCAACTGGGTAAATAATAAATCGCTAGGAGGAAATAAAAAAACCGCCACCCATTCCCGTTATTAGTCCAGATGAGTGAATTAGGTGTGGAAACAGCAGCTTTGAAGTCCTGCTCATTAAATCACACACCAATTCAGCACTTATTAGGTCTCCAGTCAGGGATGCAGAGCCCTGGAAGGTGGGGCTGCTGTGAGCCAGGGCCAGCGGTGCTGCTGCTCCGAGTGGCCGGTGAGGCTCCCGCTCGCGGCTGGGCGGAAAGGAAAGGAAAGGAAAGGAAAGGAAAGGAAAGGAAAGGAA
>VYZT01057563.1:6790-48280 GCA_013400735.1 Pomatostomus ruficeps | reverse complement strand
CGGAATGGAAAGGAAAGGAAAGGAAAGGAAAGGAAAGGAAAGGAAAGGAAAGGAAAGGAAAGGAAAGGAAAGGAAAGGAAAGGAAAGGAAAGGAAAGGGGTTAAAGCCCCAGCTCCTGGTGCCTCACGGGAGTTTGGGGGGTTTGGCCCTGGAGGAGGAGCTCAGAAAGGGGGTGATGACTGCACAAATGTGCCCAAAGAGGCAGGAAGGAAGGAAGGCAGGAAGATCCCACAGAAAATGGGATGGGAGGGGATTTGCAGAGCAGGGTCAGCTGGGAGCTCACACAGCTTCAATCACCTCAAGGAGTCGGGCTCCTCCATAAACCCACATTTCAGAGGCTTCTCCCCATATCCGCATCCATGCATCCGTCCTGGCTTCCTTCCCCTAACCCTCATCTCCTCTCCACAGCTGTCCCCTGCCAGCTGGCACCGAGTGACAGCCCAGCAGCACCCACCTCCCAGGCCAAAAGCCACGGGCACAGAGCTTGTAAAAGAAATATGAAAATCCCTTCCTTGAGCACTACGCTCACCTTAAAGCAGCACCTGGTTTTTATCCAGCCCGGCTCCTTTCATCAATTTGCACCCTAATGGGTTACAGAGATCCTAAAACTGGAGCTCTCAGCTGGAGCCCGGTGCCACACAGGGCCCCGCTGGCCCCGCGTCTCCGAAGTTACGAGGTTAAAGGAATAACACATTGTGCAGCCTTCATTTTTGCCATATGTTGGGAAAGATAAGCTCGCGATTTCCAGCTCTCTTCACAGCCACGATGCTTAGAAGTCTATTTTTATAGCGAAAACTCTGGATTCTCAGCGAACGACCTGACTGCAGGGGCAGGGAGCTGCGAGGGAAAAGCGCAGCGGGAGGGAACAATCCGGAGCCAGCGGTGGTTCAGGAGCGCTGGGAATTCCCAGTGCTGCCAGCACCAAAGGTTTAACCAAATGTTGGGACCACGGAGCCAACCCTCCCTCTGGGGGTTTGGGATTTCACCTCCTAACCCAAAATATTTCGGCTGGCGTGCTGCATTCCTTTAGGGCTGAACAACTGGGCATAGCTGCGGCCTAAACTGCAATTTGCAGCAAAAATGGGGAGAGACCCTCTGAGATAAACAATATGCCCTCACCCATGGCCGTGTCTTGCTGGAACCATGTCCTTTGTGCAGCTGAGCTGGAATTTCAGCTCAGAGGAAGAGGATTTGAGGAAGAATAATGCAAATTCACCTCATAGAGAGTTGTTTTAGGTTTAAGGTGGGTGCTGTTAAGGTGAGTCCCAAGGCCTGGGGTCCTTGCAGTCTGGGGTGGGTTTGACTCCCAGAGCCCCGGCTCCTGAGTACAGAAACAACGCCTGGCTAGTGCTGCCTCCTCCTGAGCCTCTGGGAGGCTTTAACCCCTCCCTGGCTCGCTGATGGATCCCTTGGGATCACAGGAAAAGCCAGGCTGGGGGCGCAGGCTCAGCCAGGGACTCAGCCCAGGTTCCTCCGGCCTTTATCTCATCTGGGCTTGGAAACTTTGCCTGTTCTCCCTTTGGAAGAGCCAGGGCCACGTTCCTGAGCGCCGTGAGCAGGTCCCTGGGCAGGAGTGAAGACTCCTGTATTCCACAGGGGTGTTAATCCCTCCTGGCAGGCGCACCGAGGCCACAATTCCAAACTTTTCCTCATAAACCAGAGGATCCGGCTGCTTGCATCCTTCTGGTGATGAAAGCCGAGCTTTCCCCTTCACCCCCCCGGCACAGGAGCTGGGGGTTTATGGAGAAGGACTCGTTAGGAGACACCTTTGAAATGCAAAGCACAGCCTGACCCCTCGGGCTTCCCCTGGCAGCTTCCTGCACCTCCTTTTTGTGCCCCTTTGAGGCTGGCAGGGGCCCTGGTGACCCCAGCAGGACACAGGGTTTGTTATCGGGGATTTTTTGGTTTGTTTTGCTGCCTGTCCAAGCAGTACCTGCCAGGAGGACGAGGTCCCCAGGAGGGATGTGCTGCAGGAGCCCTCAGGCTGTTGGTTTGGGCTTTATTGTCCCAGGTTTTGCCGACTGTAAGGGCCCGACTGTGGGAATGTTTGAGCTGCCAGGACCCAGCCCTGCAGGCACGGCCAAGCCCTTCTTGTGCCCAGCAGTGTCCTGAGCAGGGCACAGCCCCAATCCTGATGCCCATCCTGGCTCCATCCCTGGAGCCACCCGCTGTCCCTGTCCCTGTTCAGCCCATCCCTCAGCTGACCCCTCCCTGGCCCCTTCTGCCCCACCAAAGCCCCGCACTGTGTGAGGAGCTTCACGGGGGCAGTGGGATTTGGTCACTTGGAGATCTCTTCCTCCTTAATGATTCTGCAATTCTCTGATTCCCTGATTCCCTGATTCTCTGATTTTCAGATCCCTTTCCCTCCCTCTCTCCCTGTTCTCCGCTCTCAGCAGCCTCCTCCTGTTGTCATAACAACGAGCACCAGCCCGGGTGGCCGTGCCAGCCCTTCCAGCTCCAACAGCTCCTCCTGGGAGGCAGCGACAGCCCCGAACCATCTGGCCGGGCTGGGGAGGAGCCCTGGGGAGCGCGGGCAGCGGGGCTGTGTCCCCTGTGCCACACACTGTCCCCAGCACGGGCTGTTGGACACCGGAGGAGCTGTCCCTGACCGGTCTGTGCAGCAATCCCCGGCCACCCCTCTTCCTCCACAGCTCCCTGGGGGCACAAAGCCCTGGAGCCAGGTGTCTGATGAGCCCTCTCCTCATGGGGACCTCATGTCCCTGGAGTCAGGTCCTCAGTGCCCTCAGCCCTCTCCTCATGGGGACAGTGTCTGGAGCCAGGTCCCTGATGAGCCCTCTCCTCATGAAGACACAAAATCCCTGGAGCCAGGTCTCTGATGAGCCCTCTCCTCATGGGGACATAAAGGCCCTGGAGCCAGGTCCCCAATGCCCTCAGCCCTCTCCTCATGGGGACAGTGTCTGGAGCCAGGTCCCTGATGAGCCCTCTCCTCACAGGGACACAAAGCTCTGGAGCCAGGTCCTTGATGCCCTCAGCTGTTCCCCTCATGGGGACTCCACATCCCTGGAGCCAGGTCCCCAGTGCCCTCAGCCCTCTCCTCAGTGATGTCCCTGGAGCCAGGTGCCCGATGCTCTCAGCTCCTCCCTCCCTGTGTGACACCACCCCACCCTGCAGCACCCCCAGGCACAGGCAGCTGGCACCAGACCAGCTGGGGACAGAAGAAGAATCCCCCAGGCTCCCTGTGGCTCAGGACAGGCTTCTCCAAGAGGGACCAGGTCCACAGGCACAGCCCGAGCTGCTCCTGAAGGCACTGGGGGCTGCGTTCTGGAAAATACATCAAATCCAGGGTCTCAAGGACATTTCTCCTGTGGCTGGCAATGGATTAAAACCCCCCAGGAGCAGCTTTTTCAGAGCCAGGGGATGCCCAGAGCAGCTGTGGCTGCCCCTGGATCCCTGGCAGTGTCCAAGGCCGGGCTGGACAGGGCTTGGAGCACCCTGGGACAGTGCAAGGGGAGCTTTAAGGTCCTTTCCAACCCAGGCCATTCTGCGATTCCTCCCATGAGAGGTCAAAGACTGATGATTTCTGGAGGTGCTTTTATGGCTGTGCTGCACATCAAGGCCTGGTTAGGAGAGGAATTCCTCATTCCAGGCTCCCAGCTGGAGCTCCCGAGCTGCTGGGAAGCTGAACCTCGAGAATTCCTCCCATCTCACCGTGGGACCAAAGAGCAGCAGGAATTTTGGGCTCCCAGGGAGAGGGAGGCGCTGGTTTGAAGTTCCCGGAGCGCTGTCACCACCTTCCCTTCCCCACACGGCTGCGCGTCCCAGGGGACCCAGCCCGGAACCTCAGCCAAGGGATTCCGAACAGTTGGATCCCACATTTGGCTTCCCAGGGCAGGAAATGTCTGCTCCGTGTGTCGGGAAAACAAAGGCTCTGTCGGGGGAAGGAATTTCTTGGGACACCTGATTAATGGGAGCTGCTCTGGAGATCGGTGTGACCCAAATTGGCTCCAGGTTTGGGAGCTCAGCGGGGTTTAACTGCAGCTCTGGCTGCCTCCAGCAGTGTTAAGCGTTGCAGAAATAATTTTTTTTTTTCTTTTAAAGGAAAAATTATTCCCCTGCTCCGAGGCAGGAGGGGCTGGCGGTGGAACAAACATCACCATCCCGCTGCCTCCAGCCAGGGCTCGATGCTTTCGACCCTGAAAGGAAAATCCAAGAGGTTACTAGGGAATTGTCACACGTCTCACACACCTCTCCGGGCTCTTTGGATGCTCCATCTCCTTCTGCTGGATCAGGGGCAGCAGGAGGAGTGGGAAGCCCTGGAGCAGGGGGTGCAGAGCACACCCGGAGGTCCATCAGCCGTCACAGCCCAGGAATGGCCCTGGTGGCACCCAAAGCTCTGCTCTGCTGGCCCTGCTGGGCTGGGCTTTGTCCCCGGCCTCGTGGGCAGCCCGGGGGTGCTGGCCACAGCTGGGGAAACTGAGGCACGGAGCAGCTGAGCCCCGGGAACGGGGTGAAGTCCCTTCCCTGCGGAGCAATTATTGCTGAATTCCTGCAGGACTCAGCGACGGGAGGCTGAGCTTCAAACCCAGCTCCTCTCGCTGCTCTTGGTGCACAAAAATGGCTTTTCTGAGATTGATGGGGACCAACCAGGCTCCCCCAGCCCTGCCCTCCCCTCCCTCATCCAGCTCAGAGATCCGTGCTGGAGAAATCCAGATATTCCAGATATTCCAGCCACAGGCGCTGCTGTTTGCCCAGGAAGCAGCAGCTTCTGCAGCCCCCGGCACAGGGAGAAATCCCATGGGAATTTCCTTCCTTGCCCTGGTTTCTGAAGCCCTGGGGCTGAAAGGGTGAAGGGGAGCAGGGCAGGAGCTGCCCAGAGGGGTTTCCAGGTGAATAAAGGCAATGGATGGGCTGAGGGCAGCTCAGTTCCTGGGGAGGAGCAATTAGCAGGGGAAAATTCCAGACTTTTTTCTAATTATCCTATTTTTTTTTCCCCAAGATTGTGCTGGCCAAGGCTCCGAGCACCCTGCTCCAGTGGGAGCTGTCCCTGCCCACAGCCGGGGTTGGAGCTGGATGATCTCCAAGGTCTCTTCCAACTCAAACCAGTCTGGGATTCTGGGAATTCAGCCTGGCCTCTGCAGAGCCCCCTCAGGGCATCCTTTTCTCCAAGGTCTCTTCCAACTCGGGGGGGGAAAAAGGAGGAAAAACTGGAAAAAAACCCCCAATTGTGGCATTTCCATGCGGGCAGCGCTTCCCCTGCTGTGGGGTTCAGCAGGGATGCCTGGGGAGGGATTTTTCCGGATGTGCCCCCAGGGCCCCGGGAAAAGGAACCGGGAATTAAAGAGTGCCACTCGCACACGCAGGGATATGTTGGGATTTTAAAATTTATTCCAACATGCTGTTTTTTTAAAAATACGCCCAGACCGAGCAGACAATCTGAGCTGTAGTAAAGGCAATATTATACTTGTAAAAACTTCTCATTCACAGTACAGATGTCATTTACAATAAGGGTCACAAACATCAAATACTGAGTATTTTTCTTCTTTTTTTTTTTTTTTTTGTCGTTTTCTTGGTTTTTGTGTGTTTTTTGTTCGGTTTTTTTGTTGTTTTTACATCAGACTGTGCTTTTTACCTGCATTTTTTTTTTTTTTGCACTGATATAACCATACAGACATTGCAAGATGCAAGTGTAGAAACTGGAGTTCAAATAAAATTACAGGCAAAACTACCAAATTCCATTGGACGCTGTACATATTTACAGTACCATTTTTTTGGAATGTATTGCCATTTTAAGAACATATAGAAACTTTCTACAGACTATTCCACTTACAGAATACATACACCTTTTAGAAAAAAAGGCAAATATTTATCTTACATGAGACCATGTATATTAAATTTGCGTAGACATTATTAATTATTATTAATTATTATTATTAATTATTTTTTTTACATTACATTTACTAAAGTGATCGTAAGTGCCATCATATCTCAGTAATGAAAACAGATTGGTTTTATGCCATCAGGACTGATGATTTTAATTTATTTTTTTTTTCTTTTTTTTCCTTTTTTTTTGTAAATAATTTACAATATCGTTTTACTCGTAAATACTGTGCAATAGACAGAAATGTTAACAGGAAAGGAATAAAAGAAAAGCAGATGATGAGCAGAGGAAAAGCAAGGAGAGCAGGGAAGGGCTAGATCAAATCCTTGAGGATTTTGCATGGAAATTGGGATAATTTTGATGATTCTCCGAGGATATTGCTCGTTCAGGGGCTGTTTCTGTGGATTTGGGACAAACCCGAGTCAGGGAGAGCTGCAGGTTGGTCGGGGAGGGGGAGGCAGAGCCCTGGGCAGGGCAGGAGGGGTTTGGGGTGCTCTGGTTGGGCTCAGGTGGGAATTGCCTGCTCTGCCCGGGCTGGGCCAGCGGGACCCGGCAGCTCGGACTGGGTTTGGGATCAGGGCAGGGCTTGGGGCTGGTGGGACAGCATTAGGGACACCAGGGCTGGGTGGCACCTCGGGAGCAGGTGAGGAACTGCGTGAGGAAATAGCTGTGATTTCTCATCCAAAAGCTGGAAAATCACAGCGACTCCCGCGGTTTTGTTCCCTGCGGCAGCTCCCGGGTATCCAGCCAAGAATCTGGGAATGATCGGAGCTGGCAGAGCTCGGCATCGACGGTGAGGGGTTTTGGGGAGCCAGCTGCCCCCTCTCCTCATCGCCCGGTCTGTTCAGCCCTGCAAGACCCCGGGCTCAACCAAGGAGCCGAATCTGTGCTGCAGCACAGAGGAGCTCCTGAAACTCCAGAGATGCTCAGGATTAAGGTCTGGGAGCTCTCTGAGCTCTGCACGTCACTCCTGGTGTTACAAAAACCATCATGGAGCGATGCCAGAGCTTGTCCTCTGTGTGCAGGAGGATTTGGGGCTGCCAGAGCATCCCTGTGGGATCCAGGACCTGCACGGACAGAGCCCAGCAGGGAGGGAAATATCCCAGTGGGATTTGAGCAGAAGGAGCAGCCCCCCAGCCCAGGAGCAGCCAGGTCTTGTGCCCTCATGGATTATGAATCGGAGAAGCTCTGCCGTAAGAAAAGCACGGGGTTTTATTTCCACCTGCCGCTGAAAGGGAAGGGCCGGGCTCTGCTTTTTAATTCGCCTATTTGCATTATTAATACATTCTCCGGCAAATAATCCCGCTAATTGCTCTGCAGAGCGCCTGCACCAGCAGAGCCGCCCGTGCAGCCCTTGAGGAAGGGAAAGCAGCGTTGATCATCCCCGTTTGGCGGGCAGAAGGGACATTCGGAGCGACACGGAAAGCTGCGCCCAGCAGTCAGCTTTCACCGAGGGTGACACAGGGACACAAAGGGGGATCCGGGTGGGAGCGGCAGCCACCGGTGAGGGCCGGGATTAGCACCCAAGCCTGTTAAAATCCCGGGAGTGACATTCCTGCGGCCCTTGGGCGAGCACGGGGCGCAGGGATGCGCTTGTGCCCGGGTCCCAGGGGACTCCGGGCGGGCTGGGCTGCCCGGGACCCGCCGTGCCCGCAGACAGAGATGCTGGTGCTGGCAGGCTGCGGGTCCCTCCCGCGGAGCTCGGAGCTGGCAGTGCGACCATTAGCCCTTAATTAGCAATTAGTGATTTTGGGGGAGCCTTCCGGCCCCCTGGGTGCAGCGTGAAGCACCATTTCACCCCAGCCAGAGAAGCCAAACTGGGCTGGGACTCGGTTTTTGCGCCCATCTCCTGAGTTTGCAGTGGTCCCTGCCTGCCCCGCTCCGCGGCTGCCGGGTGGGGATGGGAGCCGGGCAGGGAATGTCCCCGGGAGCACCTCGGTGCTGCTCAGCCCCTTCCCCAAACTCCTTCTCCTGATTTTTATTTTTGGCCCTGGGCGAAGGGATCCCAATGGTTCCACATTCCCCCTGCGCCCGGATGCTCCGCAGCTGAGAAAGGTTCGAGCTGCTGGGAAAGCTTTAACAATCCTGATAATGACAATAATAAAACCCCACAACAACGAATAAAATCATCAATAAACCAATGTAAAGACTTCTGGGTTTTCTCAGGCCTTTTTTCCACCCCTCTTTCCACAAATGACAGAGAGGGGAAAAAAATCCAAATCCAAACTGCAGTTACAGAAAGAAGCTGAGCAGGTTTGATCTAGCCCAAAGCTCCCGGCAAACACACCAAAAAACCAGAAAACCGGACACAGCTGCGGCAGGATTTTTATGGAATACATATATATATGTATGTATATATATATATGTAAAATTAAATACAAAAAGCTACCTTGGATCGAGTTAAGAGTGTGACAAGGAGCGGGAAGTGGCAGAAATTGGGGAAGTCACTCGATTTCAGGGATGGTTTCCAGGGATGCTCATCCCAGCCCCGGCCGAGCCCTCTGCTCCCTCTCACCCTGGCACTGAGCGCGTGTTAAGCTCAGACTTAGAGCCTGAGCAGGGTTTAAACTCAGACTTAGAGCCTGAGCAGGGTTTAAACTCGGACTTAGAGCCTGAGCAGGGTTTAAGCTGGCGCTTAAGAACTCGAGCAAACGGAGCTCTAGCCCTGCTCCTGCCTCTGGATCCAGGAACAGCAGCAGCTTCCAGGCTTGGGGCCAAAAAGGGGGAGATGGGAGAAAGGGAAACCTGATAAAAGCACTAATTAGGGCATAAATGGGGCCTGGACGTTGTTTTGGTCAGTGTCACAGCCTTAATGGTATTTCCATGATATCTTTTTTTTTGTACTTAATTCCCTTTACAAGAAGAGCAGGGAAAAAAAAAATAGAAAAGCTGACAGAAGATTATTGAAAAATTTCTATTCTTTGCCCGTGAAACGGGAACAGTTTGTAGCTCATCAAGTCTGGCAAGGAAATGTGTTCTCATTCAGGGTTTTATTTGATTCCTTTTATTTAATTTTTTTTTTGCATTTTTATTTTTTTTTTAAAAAGTGTATTACGTACCCGATAAACTGGAACAGCTCTGAAAGAAGAAAGAACTGGTCCACTGGTTAAATATTTATATATTTTTTCTTTTTTTTTCTTTTTTTTTCTTTTTTGTTAAAATAAAAAAAAAAAAAAAAGAGGTTTGTACAGATTCCATAGACCAGAAAACCCTCTGAAGTAGTTAAGAACCTGCTGGGGCAAACGACTCGAAGCTTTGTGGTTTAAAAAGTTGTGACAGAGGAACGGCTCCGTCGGGGTCGCTCTGGATTTGGTATCGGGTTTATCGGCAGCTGAGGCCTTTGCTCTGCTGGGGATGCTCATCCTGAAAAATCTGCCCTGGGAAAAGCGGCTGCGCATGCACAACGAGCTGACTCTGCGAGCATTCACCATTCGGCGTCAACGTTTTATCTCCCGGAAACACCCGGGAACGGGGCCCGGCCGCGCCGGGAGCGCTGAGCTGGGGCTGTCCCGCTCCCGTCAATAAATAAAGGAGGGAACAGGAGCCGGAGGTGCCCCCGAACCCCAGCGGGAGCAGAGCCCGGGGCTGCCGGCATCCCTGGAGCTCCAGGAGCCAAAGCTGCGGGGAGCAAGCCTGGGGTGGCGTGGGATAGGGTGGGATGGGATGGGATCCAAGGGATCCATGGGATGAGATGGGATGGGATCCAAGGGACAGGATGGGATGCGATCCAAGGGATGGGATGGGATCAATGAGATGGGATCCAAGGGATGGGATGGGATCAATGGGATGGGATGGGATCCAAGGGATGGGATGGGATCAATGGGATCCAAGGGATGGGAATGGGATCAATGGGATGGGATGGGATCCAAGGGATGGGGATGGGATCAATGGGATGGGATTCAAGGGACGGGATGGGATGGGATGGGATGGGATGGGATGGGATGGGATGGGATGGGATGGGATGGGATGGGATGGGATGGGATACGCAGGATGGGATCCATGGGATGGGATGGGATGGAGGGAGCTTGTCCACAACTCCAACGCACTCTAGGGATGTTTCAGGGTTTCGAGGCCGGGTCTCCTCCCCTGTGACACTGAAGAGGGGTCGCAGAGGCTCCCCCGGCCCAGCAGGGGCTCAGGCATGGGCGGGGCTTTGCCGGAGCCACGGGAGGATTAAAGCAAAGCAGAGCAGGAGGCTCGTCCAGCGAGAGACCCTTCCTGGCACGGGCTCTACATTCCATACATTCCTACCTTCTCGCAGGTAAATCTTTGAAGAAGAACTTTTTTTTTTTTAGGTTTTTTTTTTTAGGTTTTTTGTCCCTTTTTTTTTTTTTAGAAAAGTGCTTTGCTGGGTTCTGCAGGAGGGAGGGGTGCTCGCGGTTCGTTTGCCTCTTTTCGAGGGACAATTTCTCTCCCTGCCAACAACGAACCTCCCCTGCTCAAGGAAGTGCTACTTTCAGTCACAAGGTCAGGGTAAACACGTTTTTCAAATGTAAAGCAGTTTCAACTGTTTAAAGCACAACCATAGGGATGCGAGGAAAAAAACCAAAAAAACCAAGCACTTTGCAAGAATTAAATAAAGCATGTAATAAATACGAATCATAAACTTCTGTACACGGGAGCAAGGGGTTGGGGTTTTTTTCTTTTTTTTTTTTTTTAATCATTTAATCAATATAAAAAAAAAAGTTTTTTTCTGTTTTGCTTTTGTTTTCAGTGCATCTTCTTCCTCTTTAAAATGCTTAACCCTCTCCTTTCTGCATTTCTCAGGCCCAGGATTACGCACACCTAAATGGCAAAAAAGACGAGGTCTAACAAACCCCCTTTCCAAAAAACTCTAAAAAAATATTCACAGCCTCAAACAGTTTTGTACATTTCAAGCAACAAAAGGTATAGAAAAAGGCACAAGTAACTGCATACATGTGGAGATAATACCAGACTGGGACAAAGAAAACCAGGAATTTTCCATGGGTTTGGTCATTCACTAGAGTGCTTCTTTTGATTATACTAAAGGAAATAGTGTTGAAAATGTCTGTTGATTTTACAGAGGAAGCCTAAAGGTGGAACAGCTGGCGGAGGCTTAAGCACTTCCCATGTTTTCATCCACCTTGCTGTGAGTTTGACCTAGCTCGGGGTGCTCTGGGTGTGGGCTGCTCCTGCCGGGCTCTCCGGAGAGGTTCCTGGGGCGCAGGGAGCAGGGCTGGGCCGGGGGGTGCCCAGGGGGGCTTCCAGCGAGGGGCCGGCTGAGATGAAGGTGCGGGATGGTTCCGGAGGGGTGCTCGAGCTGCCCGACTGCTGCTCGCCCGTGGGCTCGGGGGGCTCCTCGCCGCTGGCCGAGGGCTCCGCAGGGGTCTCCTGGGGGGTGCTGGGGCTGGCTGGGGACACCGGCGGCCCCGTTGGTGACACTGGGGACCCCGTTGGCTCTGCTGGGCTGGGCTCGGTCATGGCCGTGGCCTCATGCTCCCGCTGCTCCTGCCGCTCCTGCTGCAGCTCGCTAGTCCTCGTCTGCTCCTCCGAGAAGTCACCGGCCGCCGCCTCCGGGGACAGGGTGTACTTGGAGACCTTGGCGACGGGGGACACGGACGCCGATGACGGCTCCGGAGGGGTTTGGGGCTCCTCGTCCCTCCTGGGAACCCGGCTGAGCTGGGCGAGGCCGCTGCCTCCGGAGGCGAAGTGTCCGGCGTGGAGGGACACGGCGGGGCCGGGCACCAGGCTGGTGTGGGCGCTGGGCCGGGCCTGCACCATCTGGATGCCACCGATGGGGATCATGGGGTACGGGGTCCTGGCGAGCTGCTGCGAGTGCAGCGGGAGGTGGCTGAAGACATTCTCCTCCCCTCGGCCGGGAGCGTGGAGGTCGTGCGGGGCCTGCAGGGGCCGGGGGCACGCGGGCGGCGGGGTGCCCGGGGAGCAGGGCGGGCTTCGGGGCTCCATCTTCTGTGCCGGGGGAAGAGAAAGAGCCGGGTCAGTGAGGCACACGAGGGACCGACAGCCTCAGCAGCAGCAACACTCACTGCAGGGACTGGGGCTAGGATTTTATTTTGGGGTCAGGATTATATTCCGGGGTCAGGATTTTATTCTGGTGTGAGCAAGGTCAATCAACCCAGGGAGATATGGAGCTCCAAGGTGAGGAGCAGCACAACCCCTGGCGTTTGCCTTCAGGGACAAATATGCCCCTGGTGTGTTGGGGCACAGAGCCAGGGATTTGGCTTAGGCCTGGATCATTATAAAATCAGAGAATTATTCAGTTGGAAGGAACCTTTAAAGGTCATCTTGTCCAACCTCCTGCTATGGCAAGGGACATCTTTAACTACACCAGGCTGCTCCAAGTGTCCAGCCTGGCCTTGGACACTTCCAGGGATCCAGGGGCAGCCACAGCTTCTCTGGGCACCCTGTGCCAGGGCCTCCCACCCTCTCAGTAAGAAATGTCCTCCTTATCTCTAGTCTGGGTCTCCCCTCGTTTAGTTTAAAGCCATCAGCCCCTGTCCTGATCTCGGAGCTGCCTCTGGAACCCTGGCAGAGGACAGCAGTGTTTGCTGCCAGCTGAGCTGGTTTGGGTCCCTGGCAGAGCAGGGGGTTCCTGAGAGCTCAGAACGAGGTTATTGATTTATTTTTGCGATGCTTCCCTAAAGCAGGGTTGCATCCTTGCAGCTGCTGGGCGCAGGGATGCCCCGAGCGCAAGGTGGCATCAACTCTGGCACACCCAGCAGTGGGACCCCACCACCACCCTCACGGGTGCTCTGTGCAAATCCAGGGTTCAGGCCCTACATTTTACCTTTTCCTCTTTCTCTCCCGGTGCCTCCCACAGTTTCCTAACGTACATCATGGAGAGATATGTGGCTAAACAGAAATGGATTAATTAGTGATGAGGTCATAACTAAAGCCCTGCGCAGGACTCCCAGGGAGAGGAAGCGACAGAAACTGAAATCAATGCTCCATTAAGATGGGGTTGGAGGTAAAATGTGAGGATCCACTGGAGGGCCCATTTCTCTGCAGGATTATGGGGAATGATTCCCTGATCCTGTGAGCTGGATCTCTGCAGAGGCGGCAGAGGAAAGCAGCAAAAGAGAACAGGAAAGAGAAAAAAGAGGAGCCACCAAAGGTAGTGAGTGCTGGGCCAGCAGTGACAAGCCCAAACTCTGCTAAATGTCACTTATCCACAGGAAGCCTTGGATAAATCACTTTGGGGTGCTGGGAAACCCCAAACAAATTATTCCAGTGGTGCAACCATCACCACAAGGAGAGACTGCCCTAAGGAAGGCCCAGTGGGAGGAGAGACGGTCGTGGTGAGACTGGGCAGGGAGCCTGACACTGAAACCGAGCTAAGATCATCTTCAAGCTCTGTTTGGGATCTGGGAAATCCTCCTCTGGGCTTTCTGTCTCTTGTGGCCTTACCAGGAATGTTAATTTTGCAACGGAAGCCCAGCTGTTCATTGTGCTGATAAATGGGATTTTTTCCATTCTGGTTTTTGCTGTTGCTTTGGAGGCACGTGGAAAATAAACAGTGGTGGCTCCGGGTGCAGAAAGGGAGCAGAAAAACAGAGCCAAAAGGTAAATCTGAACAACGGTGGGAACTGGCAGACAAGCAGGGCTTAAAACATTGTCTCCTACTGTGGGTTTGGGAGCTGAGGGGATTTGCTCCAAGCAGAGGCAGCGGGGAGTTATCCCCGTGGAAGAGCTGAAGGGTGGGGGTTCCCAGAGCCCTGGGATTCACCCCAAGAAGTGAATTGACAGGAGAGAGAAACAGCATTAAAGGAAGCCAAAGTTTGGACCTTTGAGAAGGTGAGACAAAGACTCAGAGGGGACAGGAGGAGGAAGGAGGCAGCACAGGACAGAAGATGATCACGGGCACAGGAGAAGGGTCTGGAGAGGCCCTGCCTCAGCGTTTGGGGTGCTGGGGGTGAATAAAGGCCTCTCTCCCCAGTGCAATCCCCGAGGGCTGCAGTCTCTCCCCACAGCTGGCAGATCTCCCGTGCATCAGCACCGCTGGCAGCAGGGCCGGGCACTCCAGCAGGAGTGGGAAACGTTCCACCAAACCCCTCATCAGCCTCCCCGCAGCAGCGCGAGGAGCGGGCGGGGCTCCTTTACCCACAGGGCCTGGTTTGTCCAGCAGAGAGATTAAATAACGCTCTGGGCCCAGCGGGAAACCCCTCTCTGCGCTGGAGAGAGGAGCGAGATGAAATGGGAGATGTCCAAACAAACATTTCCCAGCAGCTCATCCAGCAGAGCTGCCTGGGGCTGGACACGGCCCAGGGCTCAGCCAGGGCCACTCCAGAGCTGCCTCAGGTCACTGACCAGGGGGAAAAGGTCACCGCTCCACCCCAGCCAGGGAAATCTCAGGGATGGGAATGAAATTCCCAGGAACAAAAAGGCTCTGAGTGACAATTAATCACTAAGGGGTTGTCCTTGCTGGTTGTCCCGGCAGGACTGGCTGGCTCAGGAGTGGGAGTAACCCCTTGAAGAAGGGATAACTTCACTTCTGTCCAACAGAGAAGGGCAGGACCCAAACGGGTGCAAAATCCACTGCAGTTCCCTGTCCCTTTGCTGTGGGTCACCTGTGACAGTGGTCACAGAGTCCCTGTGCACTTCTGCATCACAGCCTTCACCAAAACCCAAGTGAGAGAACCCCCGCGGGGAGCAGAGGGCAGGAGGGCACTGGACTTACCAGCTTGGACTCGTAGAGCTGTAAGTTTTTGCCAAAGAACCTGTGAGGTAGAGGCATCGAAGAGAATATCCCGGGCTGGGCTTGATATGAGCTTGGAATTTTGTCCTCCGCTGATTTGCTCGTGCCAGGCGAGTCCTCCTTCCCGGGGGAGGGATACCTGGACAGCTCCAAGCAGCCTGGAGCCAAGACTTTCTTCAGGGAGAAGTACCTCAGGGACGCCGTCTCTCTGCTGGGCGACGAGTGCCTGGCAGGGAACGCTTCTCCTTCGGGGGGGAGGGCTGTCCTCGGGGACAGCTCCCGCCGGGGGGACAGGTGCCTGCTGGGCGACAGCTCGAGCCGCGGGGACACGCATCGCAAGGGAGACGCCTCCCGCCGGGGCGAGGGGCGCTGGCAGGGGGACAGACCCCTCCCCGGGGACAGGCACCTCAGCGGGGACAGCTCTGCCGTGGGGGAGAAGCGTTTGGGGGACGTTTCGTTTTTGGTCAGTAAGTGCTTCCTCGCTATCATTGGTCTGCTGCTGCCACCCCCTCTGCCACACTCCTGGCTCGGGGACCACCTCTTCCTCGGGGAGGTGTCTTTGGAGGCCGACAGGTCCATGGCCAGGGACATCTGCGGCCTGGTGACAGACTCTCTCTCAGTGGGCGCCAGGTGCTCGGTGGAGGTCAGAGCTGGTCTGTGGAGGCTCAAGAAGCTGTGGCACACGGCAATGTCACTGCTGTCTGCTGACCAGCGGCTCTCCAGCCCTGAGGAGGAGGAGGAGGAGGCCTGCCGGCCTTCCCCCGCCTTCGGGGTGCTGGGAGCCGCTTCTGGAGCCGCGGACGGAGCCGTGTCGGTGCCTTCCTCCTGCGAAGATGGGGAGCCCCCCGAGGAGTGCGGCAGGAGAGCGCCGGGTTTGCCTTCGGGCAGCTTCAGGGCTGGCTCGTCTTGGCTCTCCTCTTCCTCCTCGTCATCCTCGTCCTCGTTGTCATCGTCGTCGTCGGATTCCTCGAGGTCTGAAAACTGGTGTTCCTCGATGGGCTCGGATCCCTCCCGCCCCTCAGAGTCCTGGAAAAGGTCTTCACTGGTTCCTGGGGGCAAACATAAAACAGTGTAAAACACATGTTCAGGGGCTTTTTTTGCTAAAACTGCCCCTAAAACACACATTCAGGATCTATTTTTGTGTTAAATCTGCTCCTAAAACACATGTAAGGGAATGAATTTGTGCTAAATCTGCTCACAAAACACATGTAAGGGGCTATTTTGGTGTTAAATCTGCCCCTGAAACTCATGTAAGGGGCTATTTTTTTTCCTAAATCTGCCCTCAAAACACACGTTCAGGATCTATTTTTGTAGGAAATCTGTTCCTAAAACACATGTAAGGGGTTATTTTTTCTGTTAAATCTGCCCCTCAAACACACGTTCAGGATCTATTTTTGTGCTAAATCTGCTCACAAAACACATGTAAGGGGCTATTTCGGTGTTAAATCTGCTCACCAAACACATGATCAGGGTCTATTTCTGGGCTAAATCTGCTCACAAGCTCTGAGGGCACCAGAGGAGACAAGACCCGGCTGTTCCCTAGGTCTGATCCTCTCCTGTTTGCAGCTGCAGCCTTGCCCTCCCTGCCAGCTCCAGTGCTGATGATCCCAGTGGATCCCAATGGATCCCACTCTACCCCAGTTTCATTCCAGCTCTGTCAGCACACGCGGCCCTCGGTCCCTGCTGGGCCCTGTCACGCTCTTGATTTGCTCTAAAATGCAAAAAACCCCTTTGATAGATGAGACCAGCAGCACCCCCAGCCTTCAGCGGGGTTCGGTGATTATTTGTCACAGCGGTGACTCCAGAGTACCCACAGCTGCCAAAATACGGCCAGCTCCACATGTCAGGCCTTTCCCCGCCAAGATTTCACGACAGATAAACATCAGCAAGGCAGGACTTGTGCTAGAAATCAAACAGCGGGGTGGGAAGAACCTCTGTGGATCTTTCCTTGTGTGGATGAATTCCAGCTGGGCCTCAGAGGGTTTGGGGCCTGCGTGTGCAAGGCCTTGCTTGGTCATGCTTTGTAAATCAGACCTTGGGATGCAAAAAGTAAATCCTAAAGGATTTCAAATATTTCTGCAGGTCAAAATCCATCTCTGTTCTGCTCGAGGGGCCGGCAGGAGCTTGCTGAGCTGAACATGGAGCTTTCAGTGCTCAGAGACAAATCTGCCCTTGCCCTGCCAGATGTGCAGAGCCCTCCCCAGAGAGGTCCATCGGGAGCAGCCACTGGATGTCACTGCAGCCCAGCAGAACCGCCCTGCCAGGCCTGCGGCTCCCCCTGCTCCGGAGGGGCTCGGGGATGCCCGGCCGGGCCCGTGCCAGGCAGCCGGAGCAGGCGGCTGGGTCACTCGCGGGTGCTGCTCTGGCAGGAGAGGTGTGTGATAAACCAGTGAATAATAAACGTTGGCTTTCACATCTATGAATTTAACATTTACAAGTGATAATGTACCACGTAGAAATAGTGTTAAACTAAAATATAGTTAAGTAGAAACAAAGTTAGGGTGAATTGTAACTTCGAAATAGTTGTAATATGTTGAGAAACATCTTAATAAATGCATAGTAATAAATGTCTTTAAACAAGATGTCTGATAAACCCCAGAGCCAGAAATCAAGACATCTTAAAGGAACAAAGGAGATAAACCAAATGCATTCCAGGAAATCGCTACCTTATCGAAAACTCACACCTGCCAGAGAAACTGTCAGCTACAAATTGGGATGGAGCTGTGGAGGTGCCTGCCTTCAATTCTGAGATTGTCAGAGAACCAGACATGTTGGATAAAGAGGGCAGAGATCAAGGAAAAGAGAGTGAATGAAGAGTAAATTAATTTCTGACCTTAATGAATATGTAACAGTTTGAGAAAGTACTTAAGTTCACAGTGAAATGAATGAAGTTGCACCTCTGGTAGTATCACCAAGTGCCCAGCACTGGCTTTGCCATTGCTCTACTAATAATTTTTCAATATTTCACTGCTAAAATTCCAGCTGGTGATTTCATTTCTAACAGGCTGGACACTGCTGTGACCCCCGTGAGTGCCAAAGGGAGCTGAGCTGGGCAGGCACTGAAGGGAGCTGAGCTGGATGAGCACTGAAGGGAGCTGAGCTGGATGGGCACTGAAAGGAGCTGAGCTGAGCTGGATGGGCACCAAAGGGAGCTGAGCTGAGCTCGCCAAAAGGAGTTGAGCTGGGTGGGCACTGACAGGAGCTGAACTGGCCAAAGGGAGCTGAGCTGAGCAGGCACCGAAGGGAGCTGAGCTGGACGGGCACCGAAGGGAGCTGAGCTGAGCTGGATGGGCACTGAAGGGAGCTGAGCTGGGTGGGCACCAAAGGGAGCTGAGCTGAACTGGATGGGCACTGAAGGGAGCTGAGCTGGGTGGGCATTGAAGGGAGCTGAGCTGGACAGGCACCGAAGGGAGCTGAGCTGGGCGGGCAGCAAAGGGAGCTGAGCTGGGCAGGCATTGAAGGGAGCTGACCTGGACAGGCACCGAAGGGAGCTGAGCTGAGCTGGACACGCACCAAAGGGAGCTGAGCTGGATGGGCACCGAAGGGAGCTGAGCTGGGCAGGCACTGAAGGGAGCTGACCTGGGTGGGCACTGAAGGGAGCTGAGCTGGGCAGGCACTGAAGGGAGCTGAGCTGGGCCTCACCTGCCTGCAGGAGCCAGGGCACCTCCAGAGGGGACACGGCCACAGAGCACAAAGTCCTCGTGATAAACTAAAATCTCTAATTTGGTTTATTTTGAGTGCCAGGGCCTTACAAGGAGCTGCTGGGGAAGCGTTTGGCACTCCCAGTCACATGGATTTTCCCATGGCTGATTATCCCTCCAAGAGGCTGCCTGAAGCTGGAATTTGACAGGAGCATCTCATCCCGGTTCAAAACACCCCCGGAGCAGTCCCTGAGGGCAGAGCTCTCCCGGCAGCTCCCGGTGGAGGAGAGGGATGTGGAGGAGAGGGATTCTGGCTCGCACTGTGAAATCCTCCGTGGTGACGGTGCCGGGGCTGCTGCAGCCGGGCTGTTTGCGAACTCCCAGGGGAGCTGAGCTCAGAACAAATATTATCCCAAACTCCCAGCTGCGGGCTGAGCCTGCACATTTCCTGCTGGGAGGAGGAACGCGTTTCCCTGGCAGAGCCGCGAGCCAGCCCCTGGCTCTGCTTCTGGAGCTGGGCACAGACAGGAGCTGTGCCCTGTACTGCTGCTTTCCCTCCTCAGCTCCCGCCGGGACACAGCGAGGTCAGGGAAAGTGAAGCCAGCCCCCGGCTCTGGGTTTGGGGACAGACAGGAGCTGTGCCCTGTCCTGCTGCTTTCCCTCCTCAGCCCCCGCTGGGACACAGCGAGGTCAGGGAAAGTGAAGCCAGCCCCAGACTGAGGAGCTGCCCGCATCTGCCACCGCAAATTCCAGCGAGGGAAACCTCCCAGGGACAGCCCCAGGGATGTGCTCTGGCCTCCTGACACCATCCCTGCGGGCAGGGCCAGAGCTCAGACCCGAGCCAGGCCTCCCAAACTCATCCTGCTGAGCTCATAGGGAGAGAAAGGGCGAGAAGGGAGGGAGGGAGGGATGGAGGAAGGAAGGAGAGGGGGAATTAGTGGGAACGTGTCCCGCTGACAGCTCTGTCTGAGGTTGCGTTTCATCCCTTGTGTGTTATTTACTCTCCCCAACTGGTGCCATCCCACCCAGCCCAGCCCGGGCAGGAGTGAGGAATTATTCTCCAATCTCCTTTTATAGTAACACCCCTCGCTTTCTGCTGCCCCCAAAATAGAAATACAAACAATCGAGTGAAACACAACTCCGGTTTAAAATAATCCAGGGAGTTTTAGGAACTGCTGCTCCCTCCCTGCCTGCCCCCGGAGGAGAGCACAGCAACCTTCCTGTGCTGCTCTGTGTCAGTGGAAATTGCAGCCTTTTTATTATCATTATTTAATTAAAACAGTCATTTTAGCTCTCATCTGAGCCTCTTTGCAAGGAAGAGAGGACACAGGGGAAGGTTCTTTGCAGCCCCTCACTCCAGGAACAGAGGCTGTGATCCCAGCTGGGATCTCGGATTTCTCATGCACCTCCCTGCCATTCCTGCGTTATTTTCTCATTCATCCAAACAGCCCCAACCATTAGAGGACAAAATCTCATTTTCTGCCCATCACCTTGGCTGCTGTGCTCGGTATTTACTTGACATTTGTGAGCAATGGGCCTGTGGAGCAGAATATTCCCATTTCCAGCAGAACTCCAGCCTTGGTTCCCAGGTGGGAGAGGAGTTGGGAGGAATGAAAGGGAACGTCCTGTGACCCCACCCCTCCCTGTGAGGGCACCTCTGTGACCCCCCTGTACACCCACAAAGGCTCTGGAGTAATGGGAGCACAAAACGGGGGCTGGGGGTTTTCTGTCATTCCAAAATCCCACGGATCGCTCGCATAAAGCCCAGGCAGCACAAACACATCCTAGGGGCAGCTCTGCAGCCAAAAAACACCTGGAGGGGAGACCCTCCCCGGAGCCAGGGGTGTCCAACCACCCCAGCAGCCTCGGGCAGAGAGGGGCAGGGATTTGGGGATGGCCAGAGCCGAGTCCCCAGCTGATGGTCCCGTGGCTTGGGCTGAGAGCTCTCCCAGCTGTCCTCGGCATGCCAGGGGACCTCCCTGAGGATCTGGGTCAGAATTGCTCTTTCCAAGAGGCCACCACCTGTCAGAGCTCCTTGTCTTTCACACCCACCCGTCCCAGCTTTCACACCTATCCCAGCTTTCACACCCATCCTGACTTCCACAACAGCTCTGGGGGCATTAACCCCGAGTGATCCAGGTGGGTGCATTAACCCAGACTGATCCAGGGAGGAATGGCTGTGGAAATCAGGAATGGAGGCACTCCCACGGCTGCTGAGCCCCTGTGTCCTCAGAAAGCTGCAGATCGATGGAGCACAAGCAGGACCTTGGATGTGCAGGTTTCCAGCAGTGACACTCGATGTGATTGATTGGTTCCACATTGGAAAGGTGTGAAATGACCGTTGTTCTTTCTAAATCGTGAAATGAATCCTTGGGAGTCACTTTCCTGTTCCCCCTTTCTGGCTTTGATCATGGAATCCTGGAATGGTTTGGTTGGAAAGGACCCTAAATCCCATTCCAATCCCGTGGCAGGGACACCTCCCAGTGTCCCAGGTGCTCCCAGCCCCAATGTCCAGCCCGGCCTTGGGCACTGCCAGGGATCCAGGGGCAGCCACAGCTGCTCTGGCAATTCCAGCCCAGCCCCTCCCCACCCTGCCAGGGAACAATTCCTGCCCAATCTCCCATCCAGCGCTGCCCTCTGGCACTGGGAAGCCATTCCCTGTGTCCTGGCCCTGCAGCCCTTGTCCCCAGTCCCTCTGCAGCTCTCCTGGAGCCCCTTCAGGCCCTGGCAGGGGCTCTGAGCTCTCCCTGGAGCTTCTCCTCTCCAGGGGAGCCCCCCCAGCCCTCCCAGCCTGGCTCCAGAGGGGCTCCAGCCCTGGAGCAGCTCCGGGGCTTTAGGGATCTGCAGAAGCGACACCAAAGGGGGTGTGAGAGCAGGGTCAGATCTCAGCTAACGGTGCTCGCAGCACCAGAGTGGGGATTCACAGCACTGAATCCTCGGGGTGGGATCCTCCTCGGGGTGGGATCCTCAGGGGTCTCATTTTGCTGCTTTGGAGACTCCCTGCAGAGCCAGGAAAGGCCGGGGCTGCTCCAGAGCACAGCAGAGCCACCCTGGGGTCCCAACGAGGACCCTCTCACCCCACAGCTTCCCCATTTATTGGGGTGCACACACCGAGCACTGAGCAGGATGGGCCCTGCCCATCCCTGCACCACCCAAAATCTCCAGGCAGGCACAGGATCAGAGTCCTGAAAGCTGGAAAATTCCTCTGGTATCATCAACCCCCAGCAAGGGGCCCCAGGCTCACACCTCCCATGGATGCAGCTCCCAGCCCAGCACACAGAAAGCCCTGGAAGGAGCCCGGGGAGCAGAAGCACTCCCCACCCAGGGTAGGATGTTCTGGGGTGCTCCTGCCCTCGCCCAGCACCCTCAGCAGGTGTAGAAAGGGAAGATTTTACCTTCTTCGGCTTCCAGATCCACCAGTGAAGATACCAACACGCCCAGCTCCTGACATTTTTTGCTGTGGGCCTTTGACTTCATGTGTTTAGTCAGATTCCCTGAAAAGAAACAGAAAACATGTTTTACTCAAATGGGGCTCCTTTTTTTTTTTCCTTTTTTTCCTTTTTTTTCCTTTTTCCCCCCTTTTTTTTCCTTTCTTCCTTCTCTCCCCCTTTTTTTAAATTTTTTTTTCATTTTTTTCTTTTTTTCCCTGCAGCCACAAGTCAAAACTCTCTCTGAACCAGACAAAAGTCCCTGACCATCCCCAACGCCCTGCCCACTGCAAACAGCCCGTGACACGAGGCCAGGTCCCCCCTTCCACCCCTTTGTCCCTTTGCTGTGCCCCGGGGCGCAGGAGGAGGTGCTGGTGGGGCCCTGGAACCTTCCGGGGGTTGTGCAGCCTGGCAAAGCTGCTGCGGCACAGTTTGGGGTCTGGGGGATGAAAGGCCTGGGACGGTTTCAGCTGTAAGGGGGCAGCAAAGAAAAAATTACAGGAGAGCAGGGAAGGGAGACCCAGCCCGGTGTGGTGTCACCTCCACCTCATCCCGACCCAGCCCCTCCTGCCTGGGGGTGAGGAGATCCCCAGCACCTCACAGCAGAGGGGATCTGTTGTCCTGAGTTTTGCAGTTTCTCAGTGTTTCTCTTCGCTGTGATACTTTCTCCCACATTCTTCTGTAAACATGGCCATGGTTTCTTGACAACTATCTATGTTTTGCTAACTGTCTGTGTTGTTTATTATTTCACTATCCTGGGTGGAGAAATATGATAGACAGATGCTTTGACCAATGGAATTGAGAGGTGGTCATTTCTACCTCCAATCCATGGTGATTGGTAAAAACATATAAATAAAGGCAGAGGGTTCTGCCCTCTCTCTCCTTTTGCCCTCTCCGTTTGCTGTCTCTGGGTGGTCTTTTATTTGGCTCTCCTTTGGGCTCCTCGGCCTAGCCAGCCTGACCCAGTGCTACATCTGGCGCCCAACGTGGGGCGGACCCAGTGCTACAGGGATCCACCCTGGAAATGCTCCAAACATGGATGTGGCACCTGGGGACATGGGGCAGTGCTGGTGGCCTTGGTGCTGCTGAGGAGTGGTTGGACTGGATGACCCTGGAGGGATTTTTATTGTAAATGATTTTCTGAGGATGCAGCAAAGAAAAAATTGCAATAAAGCAGGGATGGGAAACACATCCAACACATCCCAGTGTGGCAGCACCTCAAAGCAGAGAGGTTCCACCCTGGAAATGCTCCAAAAATGAATGTGGCACCTGGGGACATGGGGCAGTGCTGGTGGCCTTGGCAGGGTTGGGGAATGGTCGGACTGGATGACCCTGGAAGGATTTTTATTGTAAATGATTTTCTGAGGATGCAGCAAAGAAAAAATTCTAGGAAAGCAGGGATGGGAAACACATCCCAGGGTGACATCACCTCAAAGCAGAGAGGTTCCACCCTGGAAATGCCCCAAAAACGGATGTGGCACCCAGGGACATGGGGCAGTGCTGGTGGCCTTGGCAGGGCTGGGGAATGGTTGCGCTGGATGATCCTGGAGGGTTTTTCTAATGATTTTATGATTCTACAATAAAATGAGGGTTCGAGCTGCCAGCAGGAGGGAAAACCCCACATTCCTGTTTTCGCCCAAAGGACGGCTCAGGGGCACTGCAGTGCCAGGCCAAAGTTCTCAGCTCCTTCAGCAGGAGGAGCCTTGGGCACCCTCTGGAATTCAGGAAATTCTCAACGAGGCTTCCTTGGGGCTGGGACGGGAAGAGCAGCCCCGGAGAGAGGGGAAATGGGATGTGGGGTCACTGGGGCTGCTCTGGGATGTGGGGTGGGATCACTCCCGGGCATCACAGGCAGGTTAATTAGGCACTAATTAACCCCACTTACAGCGCAGGGAAATGCTGAGCAAGGGAGTGGGGGGGAAGCAGCAGGTGGAGCGGACAGGAAAATGAAGGCTGGCAGAATTAAAGCAGAAATGTCCCAATTTCCCTTTTCCTCTCCTGCAGCTCTTCCTAAAATCCCAGACTGGCTTGGGCTGGAGGGACCTAAAGCCCATCCTGTCCCAGGGTGTTCCCAGCCCCGTCCAGCCTGGCCTGGGACACTCCCAGGGGTTTTTGGGGATGATGAGAAGGAAGCCGGGCCCTGCTGAAGGAGAGTTGGGATTTCCCAGCACTGGCCCTGAGGTGCCCTCAGCCCTGCTGGTGCTGACACCTGTGGGCACGGAGGAGCATCAGGCTGGGTTTTCACATCCAAACAAAACAAAAAAGGGGGAAAAATTGAATTTTCCCACTTCGTTGCAACCTCCAGCTGAGGACGGAGGTCCTGCAATGCCAAGTCCTGAGTCTCTGAGCTGGTGGGAGCAAAGAGCCTCTCTGAGCCTCTCCTGCTCTGGATTTTGGGGATAAAAACATAAAAACCCCACTGTTCACTGGAGCAGAGCATCACCCGCGGTGCCCTCACCTCTCAGAGGATGCCACGACCACCCAGCTGCCTCTTGACGTCCCCTTAGCCCAGGAATTATTTACTTCAGCCCATGTAATATAAAACAGAGCAGCTCCAGCAGGAACGACCATGGGAGACAAGGGCTGACTCTGTCCCTGTGTGTCTGGCACCCAAGCTGGAGAGGATTCAGGGCGTATTTCATAATTAAGTGCAGCAGAACAGCTCCAGAGAAGGGAGATTTAGGATTTCTGAGCCTCATGTTTGACTGCCCTGGTGAGGACTCTGAGGTGTGAGGACGAGCCCAGTCTGGCTCAGCTCCCTGCCCCAAATCAGGGCCCTCTTTCTCCACCCCAACCCCGGAGTTTTGTTGTGGCCCCAAACCCACCCCGAGGGCCAGGAGCGCCTTCTCACGGACACCTCAGCTCCCACTGAATCACTGCTGTCTGAAAATGAAATAAAAACACCCAACCGCTCCAAACTGCGGCCTCATGGAACTGGAATTTCAGTTTGGAAACGAAAACGAGCGAAAACACAAACTGGGGCCGGCAGAAATGCACCCCTGCTGCTGCTCTGCCCGGCCAGAGGGCACCTCCCAGCCCAGCTGCAGAAATGCCCCAGCTCTGCCCGGCCAGCACCCCAAAACCCCTGCTGGAGCCTCTCCAAGGGCAACAAACGGAAAATCAGCCCAAGGCAGAGCCTGGTGTGTGCTGGGAATGCAGCTGAGGGGGGTGGGCGCATCCCAGGGGTTCTGGTGCCACCCCGGCCCCAAAACTGCCCCTAAACCCTCTGTGCCACCCACAGCCGGCTTTGGGCACCACAGAGGGGACAGCAGCAGCTCCCGAGGAGAGGGGGCAGCTCAGGGCTGTGCTCTGGACTCAGGCCCCAAGTGGCCACCATGGCCACCCCAGGTGTCCCCAGGAAGGCTGGAGGACACACCAGTGCCCCCCATCCCTGGGCAGAGCCCCGGAGCCCTCCCTGTGCCTCAGCTGGGATGCAGCAGCTGCTGGGGGTGACGCGCTGTGCCAGGAGCCACCAGTGTCACCTCCTGCTCCCTGTCCTGTCCCTGGGCAGGGCAGGGTAGGGCTGCTGCCCTCCCTTCCCAGCCCAGGCCCTGCTGGCCCAACAAACTCACCCTGAGCACCCCAGGACCAGCTCATTCCAGGCGTTATTTGTTATTTTCCTTCTCCTCCAACTTCTCTTTCCTCTGCTCTGTCTCTCCCTTCACCCCCTCGGTCCCACCGGGTAAACTTCTGGCCAAGGTCCCCCTGCAAAACTCTGGGGTCGAATCCTGCACCCGCACCAGGAGAAATCCCAAAAAAAACCCCAGGGGTGCTGCACCCTTGTAGGGAAGTGTCCCGGGGTGATTTTCTGCTCTGGATTTCCCCATCAGCTGCTCATGCCCAGGAATGGCTCCTGGACCCTGGAGCTGGCACGGAGCAGTAGCCAGGGAAAGTCTGGCACGGTTTGGTTTTATCTCTTTGAGACTGAGCAGGACAGATCCTCATCTGCCCCCTCTGCACCGTCTGGAGGAAATGAAGAGCTGGAGGCTCCTTCCCACCAGCTGAGGAGCCGAGTGCTCATCCTGGGAGCGATCTGGAGGACGAGGGTGTTTATCTTATCAGGGATCTTCCTCCAGTTTGTGTTTTTTCAGACCCCTTAATTAACGCTGGCGGGATTAAACGCTCGAGTCCTTGGGCGGATTTCCAGTAAAATCAACACCACTTGGCCTGAGTGAAAGCTGGATCCAGATCCTGCAAAAACTCACAGCTACTTGTTGCCTTGCAGAGTGCTGGCTCCCAGGTTAAAAAAAGGAGAAAAAAAAAAGAAAAAGGAAAAAAAAAAAAGAAAAAGAAAAAAAAAACAACACACAGCATTGCTTCCTTGGAAACCATGGAAAAAACATCACCGAGGGAGCGAGGGAGAGCAGCAGGGAGCCTGGATTTAAATAGCAGAGGAATTACACTGAACCCTGAGCAGGTAAGTGGCCCTCACTGGGGATTGTTTACCGAAAACCTCCCCGGGTTGGAATAAACTGAATGTATTTTAAAAAATCCCCAAGGGATTCTCGGAAGCTGTGAGCCCAGGGGGAGCAGAGCAGGGGGAGCAGAGCAGGGGGAGCACGGCCCCCGTGACGCCTGCCCAGAGCTGCAGCTGCCTGAGCCCTGCTGGTGCTGGGAGGGCTTTTTGGGACTTAGGGCAGCTTAAACGCCCGCGTTGTTTGGAGAAAGCCGAGCCTGAGCCTTCCAACAGCACCTAAAGCAGCTTAATAGGGACTAGGAGTGATTTCCCAGTTAAATTTCAAGAGGGAAATTAATTTTATTTTTTTTTTGGAAGAGCCATTATCATATTTTCAAGGTGACAGAATTAAAGCGGAGCACAGGGAGCTGGAGCATCAGGATTCCTGGGAAAATGATCCTGGCTGTGCTGGGGAGGCACCATCCTTTCCATTCCTGACATTAAATCTGATCCATTCAGCAACAATCAAAAAACAACAAAAACCAAAAACCAACAAATGACCGAGTGCAGGAGCTCAGCATGGAGGCAGCTCCGTTCCACAGACAGTCCCGGCTCTCCAGGGTTCACAGTCGTCACGTTCCTCTTGGAAAATCATCTGCAAGGAGAGCAAGAGCTCCTCTGGGAGGAGGAGACTCCCCTGGAGCCGGGCTGGGAGAGCTGGGGGGGCTCCCCTGGAGAGGAGAAGCTCCAGGGAGAGCTCAGAGCCCCTGCCAGGGCCTGAAGGGGCTCCAGGAGAGCTGCAGAGGGACTGGGGACAAGGGCTGCAGGGCCAGGACACAGGGAATGGCTTCCCAGTGCCAGAGGGCAGCGCTGGATGGGAGATTGGGCAGGAATTGTTCCCTGGCAGGGTGGGGAGGGGCTGGGCTGGAATTGCCAGAGCAGCTGTGGCTGCCCCTGGATCCCTGGCAGTGCCCAAGGCCGGGCTGGGCATTGGGGCTGGGAGCACCTGGGACACCGGGAGGTGTCCCTGCCATGGGAACAGGATGTGATTTAAGGTCGCTCCCATCCCAAAACTTTTCCAGGATCCTGTGATTTTGCTGGGAAATGCACTCACACCAAGAGCCAGCCATAACTGATCCTCTTTGTCCCATATAAATCCTTGAAACAGATTTTATGTGGGATTTAAATAACGCACAGGCCTTGATTTAGGCCTTGGTGGGGAAATGACGTCCCCAGGTGAGACTTTATGAGGAGGGAAGCTTTAATTTACAGAACTCATTGGGCAAAAGAGTTCAATTCTTTAAAAAATCGATTATTATCCTTTATCCTCCTTGACACACAGATGAAAGGGGTGAATTTGCACTCACAGCCCTCCTGTGCCCATCCAGGCTGTAAAAATCAGCCACCCCCTGGCTCAGACCTGTCCCTTGCGTCAGCCAAAGGCCGATATTCCGGAAAGGTGCCCTGGATTTGCAGATTTCCCAGTCCTAACACTGAGCAGAGTTCCCAGTGAGGCTGAGACTTTAACGGCTGCACTGGCTGAGGAAAACACCAGCTCCTGTTTCCCTGGGAGTCACCACTCCCTCGCTTCCAGCCCTGATTCCTGGACTTTTTCCCCTTTCCCTGGAGAGTTCCAGAGCTCCTTTGCTCCGTGTTTCACCTCCTGCCCGGAGCACCGGGACATTTTCTGTTCCTGGGCACAGATCCCACGGGATGGTCGGGCAGGAAATCCCTGCGGATCCCTCTGTCCTCACCCCGGGGACGTTTGTGACACCCCCAGGAGCTCAGGGACCGCAGCCAGCGGCTCCCAGGGACGCTCAGCCCCTTCCCCTCTCCGGGAAGGGCCCCAGCCCTCGGGATATTTTGGGAATGGGTCCATCCCTGTGCCCTGCTCTCCCGGCAGGGAATTCTGCCGGAGTTTTCCGCCAGCTGGACCCGCCCTGCGCTTCCAGAGGAGGCTGAAGCTGCTGGAGCTGCAGTAACAATGAACTGTGCAGCCCTTTAAGGGCTGGGGGGGGTGGGAGCACCTGGGACACCGTTTGATATATTTAATATCTTTAATTTAATATATTTAATAGATTTAGTCTATTCACGTGTGCAATAACCTCAGTGCTGTCGGGGGCTGATTTAAGGAACTGAAAATTAATTTATTAAAGACTCTGGCCGGGGCCATGGAGGTGTCGGGGAGATGTGAGTGGCCCGGGCTGTGACAGGGGAGTCCCCAGCCCGCGGGCACCGCTGTCCCCTGCACAGCTCCTCGTCCCTTCTGACCCCCAGGCAGGGGCAGCAGCACCACTCAGAGCTGATCCACACACTCTGTCCCAGAATTCTGGGAAAACTTAAAATAATCAGGAGGTGAGGGGGTGAGGTGAGTCTGAAGGAGGACAGAAAATAACGGGAAAAGGGAAAATCTGTGCAGGGGGGAATTAATGAGCCAGCACTGCCCCTCATCCCGAGCGGGAGGCAGAGAGGGGCAGGGAAAAGCTCTCCCGACCTTCCTGAAAGGGAAAACGGCTTTTTCCTCCTTTCCTTCCTGCTCGGAAAACAACACAGGGGCTGCTGAGCCTCCTCCAGAGCCCCTCTCGGAGGCCACGGCCACCGCAGGGGAGGGAGAGGCACCTCGTTAGAGAGGCATCGTTAGCTCTGGTCCAGAAACACCAAATCAAATAAATCCCCACAACCCAAATTTCCAAGGCTGTTGTTCCCATCAGCTAAGGGAGCACACACACACACCAAAAAAATAAAATAAAATAAAAAGAAAGAAATCTCACTGATTTGCTTCAAAATAATAAAAAAATAAATTTTCCCCGCAGTTCTGTAACTCAAAGGAACAGCTTTGCTTGCAGTGGCAGAAAGGCACAAAAAGCAGACAATTAGGGAATAAGGGGAAAGATTTAAAGCGTTTTCTGCTGCAAAATTTTCCCCGGTTCTTGGAACACGGACGTGGATTTTCTGGAGAGGGAGGAGTGGGGGGTGAGGTACACTTTAACCAGATAAAAATCCTCATTAAAAGAAAAATAAAATAACAATAATAAAAACCCATTTAACTGCTTCCAGCCTGCTTGAGAGTTTCGAGCATTAGATCATGCTGGAGAGATCTACCCCAGGCAGAACGAAGCCAGCTCCACAGACCTCCCCCCGGAGCTGATGCTGAAAGCTAAAATTAACTCTGGAAAGCTGATTTCTAAAAAAGCTCCGTGTTTGTGCAAGTGCAGCCCGGCAGGAGCGCGGCAGCTTCCGCATCCCGCGATTCCCGGGGCTGGCAGACCCACCCAGCCCGGGGAGCCCAACAAACCCCTCCAGGGTCTGCAGAACGAGCTGGGAACTCCAGCTCTGCAGAGCCCTGCTCCTCCGGGTCACTCCTGTTACAAACCAGGGTTGGAGATCGCTTCAAAAATCCCCAAAAATGCAGATTTTCTCCTACCCTTGCTGGTGGTTTTTAAAGCGATCTCAAACTTGTGTTTGGAATGACTCCCCATTGCCAGCTGATGCTTTTATCAATGCACACAGGGCTTCTTCCCACTCTCCCACAGCTCCTCGTGCCCCCAAACTGCTTTGATTTGCCCCAGTTCCGGGCAGTCTGAGCACACCCCTCCCAGCAAAGAGCCATTCCCATGCACTTCCGAGTCACCATCATGCAGCGATTTCTCCACAAATCCCCGATCCGGGGGGAGTGCTGCCCATTCCATGCATCCACAGGCAAACGGATATTTTGCCATTCAAATCCCAACAGAACGTTGATGATTTTTTTTGTTTGGGTTTTTTTTTTTTGGAAGGGAGCATTTCCATGCTCCCTTGCCTGTGCCAAGCTGAAGAAGGGAAGTGTCTGCGATGAGCTGAGAGATCGTGGCCGTCAAGGGAGCGGGGATGAAGAGCAAAGCAGCCAGAGAGGTGGTGGGGAGGATGGTTTGGCCCCAGCGGCCTGGACAAAGCCTAACGGAAGCATGGCGGGGAGCGAGGTGGAGTGACGGCAGAGGCTGAGCGGATCCCGCTCGCCGAGGGAAACTTCGGCACGAAGTCAAAGCAAGAGGGGAAGAGAAAGGAAATGAATCAGAAACAGCTCCGGGATGGGAGGGAGAGCAAGAACGGTCGCTGGGATGAGCAGCGTGAGGATGTGGCCTCAGACCCGGTATCACTTCCCCGTCCCCCCGGTCCCAGTGACCTCCGGCACATTGGCACCCGGGAATCCCCCGGCAGCTTTCCCAGCAGAGCTCCGGCCCCAGCACTGCCCGCCCCGAGTCACCGCTCTGCTCGCTGCCCTCGCCTGTCACCTCGGGGCCAGCGCGTGCCACAGAGCACGCAGCTCCCGCTGTGCCCTCCCACACCCCCTGTGCTGCCTGCGTGACACCGGCTCCGTCCTGGACACTGTACCCTCCCGTGAGCTCTGTCACCTCCTGACAGCGATGGCGCCACGGACAATGGGCATCCTGGGACACCCTGGGCTGGAAGGGATCCCCCAGTCCAACCCCCAGAATCCCCCCACAGCCCGAGAGCATTTTCCAGAGGCTCCCTGACCTCACGCGTTCCTGTCCAGCTGTGACCAAGAACTGAGCCCCACACCTTCACCCCGAGCCTGAGACTGCTCCGACCCACGGTGCCAGACCCATGCAAGGAGTTAAAGGCACCTCTGGCACTTTTGGGAAGCCCCATTCCCCATTTCTCCTGGAACAGATTTATTTTATTTTTGCGTGAGGTTTGCCCGCTGCTGCCCGTGCCCGCTCACGCCCTCCCCGAGGCAGCGCGAGGGACGCCGGGGGCGGTGAGGCTGAGGCGTTGATGGCGGATGGCCCGGGATGGAGGCCTTTAGGGAACGGCCCTTTGGGGTGACACAGAGGATGTGGAAGCCACATGCAGCTGAAGGATGAGAATGGGCAGACCTGGAGAGCACCAGCGGGAAAAGCCACCCAGAGCCTGGCTCCAGGGGCTCAGCCGGGAGCCTGCAGCTCCCGCGCTCGAGCTGGGGTGGTTTTGTTCGGAAAGCCCTGCCAGGGAAGCTGCGTTTCAGGGATTTTCCCTGGGAGAAGCTCAGGGAGGACGGCAGGGATGCTCTGCTGCAGCCTGGCGAGGGCAGCTTAACTCCGAGCTGCTGCAAACACCAACCGATTTCCAACTCCCTCATCCCCCTCCCTCTGACTCCGGGGCTCCTGCAGCCCCCGGGAAGGCCTTCCCTTCCCCCTGCCATGGCCCCGGCAGGCTGGCAGAGCCACCTCCCTGCGCAGAGGAGCTGGGAGCTGGCTGTGGCTTACCTTTGGTTTTAAAAGCAAAGTTACAGTACTTGCAGACGTACGGCCTGACGTCTGTGTGCGTGCGAATGTGTTTCTTCAGCATGCTGGGTTTCTTGCAGCGAATTCCACACTCCTCACAAACATACTTCCCTCTTCCACGGCCTCGCACATACACATACTCTTCGTTTGATTTGTACCTATGAGCAACAGGTGGCGTGATAAAGGGGAAAAAAAAAAAAAGGAAAAAAAAAAAAAGAAGATTCCCACCTCAACAGAAGAAGTCACAACTTTCTTTGCTGGGTTAGTTCAGCACAGTATTGGCACCACAGGTCTTGGTTGCTGTTTGGTAGCTCTGGGTAATTAGGCTAAATCTAAATGCAAATTATCAGCCAAGGCTTGTGCCCAGATGCCTCCAGACGCCCAATTCCTCTTCTGGAGTGTGGGCTGGTGTCCTACAGCTGCTGCCCTGCCACACCGAGAGCCCCGCGGCTGGGACAACCCACAGGGACACCCCCTGGCCTGATGTCCCCGGTAGCAGCGTGTGGAGTGGGGGAGGTGGAAGCTGCCGCGTGCCCAGCTGTGTCTCTGTCCCACCAGGAGAGAGAGAGAGCTCCGGCTGTGCCCCTGCACGATAGCAGGCAGGGTTCTCACACCCGAGCCGCTGCAAGGCACCGATCACACTCACAAAAGCCAGAATAGCTCACGCGTGACCAGAGGCACAGAGTCAGAGGGCTCCTTCATACGGCTGTCCCAGCAGAGTTTATTCCATCGCTGGAGGGGGCCAGGGATCAAAGAGGGTTTGGCCAGCCCTGGCATGGCCTATAAAGGGTACAGAGCCAGGGGGGGCAGGCAGGGGCGGGGTGAAGGTCCAGGGGTCAACAGGCAGCACGGAGAGGGGTTGGGGTGAGGGGTCTGCCGGGGCAGGCAGGGTCAGGTTACGGCTGCCTCAGCCCAAGCCGATGGGAGATAAGGGGCTTTTCCCCCGGTGGGACTGGGGGCCCTTTCAAACCCTAAAATCCGCCCACCAGCGGCCAGCTGCCTCTTGGAGTTCCACCACAACAGTCCCCGTCCTCAAACACCACCTGAGCCACTCAGGCCAGTCCGGACAGGGTTTGTCCCAGTCCAGCCCAGCTGCCTCTCACCCCTGCCTTTCGAAACATGCCCAGAGTGCCTCTGCACCGTGCTGGGAAACACATCCCAGCCAAACCTCCTGGGACAGCACATCCCAGCCAAAGCTCCCGGGACGCAGCTGCAGCAAAATCCACCTGAGCCGTCACTGCTGCCACACCTCCCGCTGTGACCCCCGCACAGCCCAAATGGGACACCCAGAATAGACAGAGAGAGAAGAAAATGTCCTTTTTTGTTGTTTTTAAATAAACAAATCGTGCTACCGCTAACTGCAAACGCCGCGGACTCCTGGCTCTTTTATCCACGGCACAGGATGGCGATTTAGGTTCACCTAAGCAGTCACCGCTGCCACACCTCCCGCTGTGACCCCTGCACAGCCCCAACAGGACACCCAGAATGGACACAGAGAGAAGAAAATGTCGGTTCTTTTTTGGTTTTTTTTAAATAAATAAATTGTGCTGCCGCTAACTGCAAACACCGCGGGCTCCAGGCTCTTTTATCCATGGCACGGGACCACGATTTAGGTTCACCTGAGCCGTCACTGCTGCCACACCTCCCGCTGTGACCCCTGCACAGCCCGAATGGGACACCCAGAATGAAGAAAACATCCTTTTTTTTCTCTTATCTATTTTTTTTTAAATAAATAAACCACGCTACCGCTAATTGTAAACACCGCGGACTCCCGGCTCTTTTATCCACGGCACAGGATCGCGATTTACCCAAGAGAATGAGATTGGTCATCCTTCCTCCCCATTACAAATTCCTTTATTTTCCACCCGGGATTAGTGCACGGGGAAGGCTGCAGGATGGGGGGTTGAAAAACCCTTGTAAGACTGAGACAAATCTCTCAGCCTCCCGCTGCTCGGCAAATGAAGGCTGCAATTTCCTGTGCTTGCAGCACGAGGAGAATAAGGTAACGCGAAATTGCTCCCCTCAGATCTTAAAGAGGCCAAGTTTTTGAAGCATGGCACTTCTTGCAAGTCGTTTTTCCTACCCAGGAGGAATTAAGCCTGGTCTTCGGAAATCTCCAAACATCCACCCTGGAAAAATCAGGCTGTCTAAAGCCTCTTAATAGGAGATCCAAAGGCATCCAACGCCATCAGTCAGGTTTTAGTATCTTCCCAGTGAAGCCCGCTCCAAACCAGAACAGTGAGAAAACAGCAGCCAGACTGAGGAGAAACTTGAACAGAAACAGCTGCACTGGAATGGATGGAGCACTCAGTAACGAATATACAATAAATACTAAAATCTGTGGATTTATAGCGAAGAAAAATGAGGGTTATTTAAAACCGAGTTTAAAAAATACAGAGATCCCTGATGCAGCCCGGAACGGACAGGCTGGGAACGGCCTGGGATGGATCCCTGGAAACACAGCCCAGCTGCCTGCAGGGGTGGGTGCAGAAGGGGCTGAGTCCCCCTGGGTCTCCCACACCCTCTGTTCTGCTCCCTCAGGAAGGATTTCAGCTCCAGGGGGTGTTTGGGGAGCTGCAGCTGAGCTCAGGATGATCCTCCTGGGTGCACGGACCGTGTGAGGACCAAACCCTTCCCGCCCTGCCCGTCCTGGCTGAGCCCCTTCGCTCCATCTGAGGTATGGGAGACGCTCAGAGGGGGATGAGCTGCTCGTGAATTCAGGGGGTGAGGTCACAGATCCAGGTTTGGACACGGATTAGAGAAGAGAGAGGAAAACCGGGTGTTTGGACAGCCCCAGTCTGCACCAGTGGCATCAGCCAGGTTTCGGTGCCCCAGCTGCATGTGGGGGGACAGTTTGTGTTTGTGTCCCTCAGCATCAGCAGGAGTTCTCTGATAATCCTCACGGTCGCCTGGCAGCCCAAATTCTTTATTTTATCTGCTGTGGCTGCAGTCACAGCAATGCCACCCCATCCTGCCATTCCCAACCATTCAAAAAACCCCAAAAAAACCCCCAAAAAACCAACGTCCAACCCCATCATCACAGAGTTCTCATTATCTGGGCAGAGCTGGTGTCTGCAGAGCTCGCAGGGTGTCCCAGTCTCCATCCCAGTACTCCCAGTTATCTCCATTTAACCACACCAATTCCAGGGCACACATAATGATTCTCAGGCACGGCTGATGTCCTTTCTTCATTCACTCAGGGATTTAATGTTGGACCATCAAAAGGAGCAAAAGGGATCAGGAATCCTGATTTTTTCCTGTTCAGATTTGCACTGGAGGCTTCCTTCCCTGCCTCCTTCCTGCCCGTCCCTGTGCTGGAACCACCTGGCTGATTAAAAACTGGAATTGCTCCTTTATCAGCCTGGCACTCGCACTGCCCTTAATTACAGCTCACTCGGAAACGTCTCCGTGTCCCTTCGTCAGCCTCATTAAAGGCTGCACTGAAAGGGCCGTGTGATTTCATCTGGAATTGGGCATTGCACTTCATCTGACACTCCGGGAGGCTCCAGCACAGATATTCCCCCCACAGCTCCCTGAGACCACGTGGAAAACAGGCGGGGAGAGGGGAGAAAGAGGAAAACCAGGTTCATCTTAAGGAATAGCAGAGCAAAGAGGAAAGCAGGAGGTGACAGCGCCATAACGCAGAGAATGCTGCTGCAGATGCCAGCTGCCTGCTCCGAGGGCTGCAAGAGATTTATGGACGTAATTCCTTCAATGTGATCCTGGTTTCCCCGCTCCCGTGCCCATCTGATTTGCATCAGGGAGACAAATCAGCCTCAGCTCCCTCTGCGTGAGGATTTACCCCAGGCAAAGGATCCTCCCCGCTCCACGAGGTTTGCTGAGACCATATCCCGTGCACAGCCCCAGCTGGGGTTTGTGTGAGCAAATCTGGACTTCTCTCCCAGAGCACTGTGGCATTCCTGATCCCACAGCGCTGTGGAATTCCTGATCCCAGAGCACTGCGGAATTCCTGATCCCAGAGCACTGCGGAATACCTGATCCCAGGGCACTGCGGAATTCCTGATCCCAGGGCACTGCGGAATTCCTGATCCCAGAGCACTGCGGAATACCTGATCCCAGGGCACTGCGGAATTCCTGATCCCAGAGCACTGTGGAATTCCTGATCCCAGAGCACTGCGGAATACCTGATCCCAGGGCACTGCGGAATTCCTGATCCCAGAGCACTGCGGAATTCCTGATCCCAGAGCACTGCGGAATTCCTGATCCCAGAGCACTGTGGAATTCCTGATCCCGCTGTGAGCAGCTCCCGTGGTGCCTCACTCCCCTCTAACGTGGGGTGACTGGAAACACGGGGGGTTAATGGGTCATTACCAGCCCAGACGCTAATTTGGGGAACAGTCCTTTCAAACAGACACAGAAAGATAAAAATTCCGCTCTTTGGTGCATTCCTGACAGGTCCCTTGGCGTGTCCGGCTGGCAGATTTTGGGCCACATTCCCAGAGCCAGAGGAGCTGGCACAGCCCCAGCAGCGCTGGTGTCACCCTCGGCAGCACCGGGGACCCGCTGGCCCCAGCACGGCCATGCCTGTCAGGGACACAGGAAACCCAACAATGGGAAACCACAAACCTGGAGAAAGCTTTGTCTCAGCCCCTTCCCCTCAGCTGAAACCCAAGTCCACGAAGCGTTTATTCCTTTGCAGCCGTCAGGAGCTTTAATTCCCAGGATCTGCTGTTACAAATTCCTGACCATCCTTTTCGGCCACAAACACTTCTCTTTTTTCCCCTTCGTGCTGTGAGCCACATCCAAAATCTCCATGTGGCTGGAAACCACAGGATAAAGCCTTGGCCAGCCGGGGGGAAGGAAGTTTGGTGGTTGGCAGGCGGGGAGGCAGAGCAGGTTTCTGGGGGACTCATTGCTGACAGCTGGGCTGAATCACTCCTTCCCTCCTCCTTTCTTTTTAATTATTTTTTTTTAAATTCCACCAGGATTTTACCTCACCTGCAAAGGCTTTGCTGATGTGACCCCGCTGGTCACAGCCTGGGCACAGTGGTTGTATTTTTATTGCTCAGGTGGGCAGCCTCAACTCTGTGCATTCCCACAGTTTGAAGCTCGCTGCCGTCTACGGCAAAGAACACCCCCGGAGGCTCTCACAGCAACCGAAGAAGTATTTCCTCAAGTGGTTTTGACATCTGATTAAGTCCCTTGTTTGCTTTTTGGATTTTGGGGGCACAGGAACAGGAATGGGATATCTGATCCCCGGCCTGAGCTGCCGGGTTTGGTTCCCTGTCAAGTGAACCGAGTCGGGCTTTGGAGCCGCTGCGCTCGGTGTCGGATTTGGGGTTGATGGATGGCACATTCCATCTGCCCAGGCTGCCCCCTCCCCGGGCTGCGCTGAATCCCCGGGGAGCTCCTGCCAGGCTGCTCTGGGATTAGCTGATCTCATTCCTGCTCCACGGCTCCTGCAGGATCTGCCAGATCACGGATAAATGTGTGACTGCCACGGTGCCGCTAATTACGGATCGTTAATCGCCTTCCTCACAGCTCCCTGCGAGGTGACCGCTCTGAACCGGAGTGTCCAGCAGGAATTCTCAGCCCTTCCCATGGAATCCCTGGGGAAACTCCAGCTGGGAGAGCCTGGCTGAGGGTGACCACACGCGGGTGTGTCCTCAGGGCCAGACGGTCACCCTGAGATGTCCCCTCGCCGGTGCCAAGCTCCAGCAGGACAAACACAGGGATTCCTTTACACAGCCCACGCCAGACAATGTCATTCCCAGGTTTCTAAAAGCGGCACAGAACATTCCAGCATCCCGGTTTACCGGACGGGGACATTGCACCGAGACAAACACGGCACTTCCAGAGAGGCACAGCCGAGAGCTGAGCACGGACACGGGAGGAGCGGGCACAGGAATCTCCTTCCCCCAGGCTGGAATGGGGGATCTGTGCAGGGGGAACCTCCAGGGAAACCGCGGGAGAGGGGTGGGAGCGGGATGGGCCCCAGTGACACGCGGGCGGGGTGAGGGTGACACTGCCACTGGAGTGAGGGTGTGGCTGTCACTGCAGTAAGGCTGAGACTGTCACTGGTGTGAGGGTGTGACTGTCAGAGATGTGAGGGTGTGGCTGTACTGGAGCGAGTGTGTGACTGTCACTGCAGTGAGCGTGTGGCTGTCACTGCAGTGAGCGTGTGGCTGTCACCGGTGTGAGGGTATGACTGTCACCGGTGTGAGGGTGTGACTGTCACAGGTGTGAGGGTGTGGCTGTCACTGCAGTGAGGGTGTGGCTGTCACCGGTGTGAGGGTGTGGCTGTCACTGCAGTGAGGGTGTAACTGTCACTGGAAGGATGTCCAGCCTTCCTGAACTCCTGGGATTTCTGTCCTGAGGGATGTCCAGCCTTCCCAGACTCCCGTGCCCTTCAGGATGGCATCCCAAGGGACTCCGCCAACCCCAAATCTGCCCCTGGGGAGCCCAGGGTGGCAGCTCTGCTGTCCCCCCTCCTTCTCTCAGAGCACCACGAGTGCAAAATGCACCTCAATGCAGCGAGAAACCCGAAAGGCGTAAATAAACGGGATAAATGCATCCTGCTCACTTCCTCCCCGTGGGAATTCAGGTGCAGACAGGAGGAGGAGCAGGAGGAATTTTATGGCACTGCAAAAAAATATGCAAACAAATCCCAAAATGATCCCCCAGGCGTGAGTTACCCTTTCTGCCTTTTTACTGTCCCTGGTGGGTCCCCACAACTCTGACTCTGCCTAAGGCAATGTTCCACAAACCCAAACTAATCCACACTCCTCACCCAGCTCCCGCAGAGCCCCCAAACCCAAACTCAACCCAAACTCCTCACCCAGCTCCCGCAGAGCCCCCAAACCCAAACTCAATCCAAACTCAACCCAAACTCAATCCAAACTCAATCCAAACTCAACCCAAACTCAATCCAAACTCAATCCAAACTCAATCCAAACTCAATCCAAACTCAACCCAAACTCAATCCAAACTCAATCCAAACTCAACTCAAACTCAATCCAAACTCAACCCAAACTCAACCCAAACTCAATCCAAATTCAACCCAAACTCAACCCAAACTCAATCCAAACTCAATCCAAACTCAACCCAAACTCAATCCAAACTCAATCCAAACTCAACCCAAACTCAACCCAAACTCAATCCAAACTCAATCCAAACTAATCCAAACTTCTGACCCTGCTCCTGAAGAGCCCCCAAACCCAAATTAAATCCAAACTAAACCCAAACTCCTCACGCAGCTCCTGCAGAGTCCCCAAACCCAAACTCAACCCAAACTCAACCCAAACTCAATCCAAACTCCTCACCCAGCACCACAGGGGCAGGAGGAGAGAAGAGAAAAACCAGCAATGAACTGCTGCAGTGTTTGCAGCTGCCTTCACGTCTACAGACACATTCTTGATGTATTTTGGAAGCTTTTGGGATAAATTAAAGCTGCATCACCGCTAATGCAAGGCTGGGGAGTTTTTTGCCCCCTCCAGCATGTCAGACAGGTTGGGCCATGGTGCAAAAGTGCACAGGGTGAGTGCTCACACTTAGCCCCGGGCACTGCTCCAGCAGCTCCCTTGGAAGATCAAACGCAAATGGAATAAAGCACGAGATTAAAAACAGAAAAAAACCACAAAACCCAACAACCGGAGACTCATCCAGCTGATTCATAAAATATTCATCGGGCGAGTCTGGCACGAAAATCCCCCCGATGACCTGTCCCACTCCCAGCTGTCCCCCGAGCCCCGCCAGGGCTGAGTGGCCGATTTCCGCAGCAGTGACATGAACGGTGGCGCTGGCTCTGAGTGACCCCGCGCTGGCACGGGCACCCCCGGCTCCCCACACTGCAGCCCCTGCTCCCGCTGCTGCTGAAGGCACCGAGGGTCTGATCCACTCTAGGCTGCTCTGGTCCCTCTGTCACTCGTCCTGCAAGGAGGGACAGCTCTGACTCCTGGGATATATTCCCAGCACTCCCTGCAGGATCTCACTTCAGGACCTCTGTTACACTGAAGGGATCCTAAAATTCCTAAATAAATTGTTCTGGATTGAGGTCGGTGATGGAAACAAATCCACAGGAGGCCCCGGAGCTGCTCCAGGGCTGGAGGAGACTCCCCTGGAGCCGGGCTGGGAGAGCTGGGGGGGCTCCCCTGGAGAGGAGAAGCTCCAGGGAGAGCTCAGAGCCCCTGCCAGGGCCTGAAGGGGCTCCAGGAGAGCTGCAGAGGGACTGGGGACAAGGGCTGCAGGGCCAGGAGCCAGGGAATGGCTTCCCAGTGCCAGAGGGCAGCGCTGGATGGGAGATTGGGCAGGAATTGTTCCCTGGGAGGGTGGGGAGGGGCTGGGCTGGAATTGCCAGAGCAGCTGTGGCTGCCCCTGGATCCCTGGCAGTGCCCAAGGCCGGGCTGGACATTGGGGCTGGGAGCACCTGGGACAGTGGGAGGTGTTCCTGGGGTGGCACCGGATGGGATTTAGGGTCCCTTACAGCCCAACCCATTCCAGGATTCCATGAAATTCCCAATATCAGAATCAAGAGCCTCCATCCACACCTTCCCCCGCAGCTCTTTTGCTCCAGGGCCTTTCCCACCTCTCTGTTTGGAACCTGCCCCGAATCTACTCAAGAACTCATTTCCACACAGCTACAAACAATCAGAGAAATGATCACTGGGGTGATTTGGCTGCTGAGATGCACAAACATAAATTTCCCCTTTTTTTTTTTTCATGAAGAACCCCCACTTTTGCCAAGAACAGCACCTTTCCTCCAGGTTGGATCCATCACATTTCATCCACCTCCACATTCATTTCGAGCAGCCTTTTTTTTCCGTGCCATTTACCCAATGATTGATGCCATTAATTACCGATTTTTACACTTGCCAGCTGCTTCCTTTGAGCAGCAGAATTTCCAGCAGCCCAGCAAAACTCCAGCGCTGCTCGGAGCCGAGCCCGTTCCTCACAGGAGCCTCGAGCTGGGCTGGTTGCTCCTCACAGGGCCAAATGCCACCCATCCCCCAGTCCTTAATTAGTCCATTAATTAACTGCTGCAATTCGCGGGTCTGGGATGTGCCAGAGCCTCTGGACAGAGAGATCCTGGCAGAAAAATCAGCTTTCTGGGATGACCCTCCTCCCTGATTCCAAGGTTATTCCATTCTGGATGGATTTTTTCCAGCTTTCCACCCCTCCTGGTCTGACTGGGAGGCACCGAGGCTGCTCAGCTCCTCTGGCTGGGCGGGAGGGTTTATTCCTGAGGATTTGTCCCCAAATCTGCCTCCCTGACGCAGCTGTGTCCCCCTGAGGGGATCCTGCTGCTCTCCTGGGAGCCAGCTTTGGTTTTCCCAGGTTTTAAGGAACTGCTGGATTCAGGCTGGTCCCAACCGGAGTCAGGGGGAGCAGAACTCGATGTTCAGCCATGGGGTGAGGTGAGAAATCACCGATTGCAGCAAAAACCTCCCAGAACTGTGTTTGCTCTGCTGTTCCCACCAACCTTCTCTGGGCCACCCTGGATGTCCCATTTACCCCTCCCACCCCACAGGAACACGGGGGGCTCCTGGGGACAGGTGACACTGTCCCCTCTGCTCCCCACTCCGCATCATCCCATTCTAAATTATCTCCACTCCACATCATCCCGTTTTAAATTATTAAAATTTCCTCATTTCGCTCAAGAAACAACCACAACTGACCCTTCACAGAAGGCTGGGCGGGACGTTTTCTTTCTAATATTCTGCCCAAAATAAGATTTGCGTTGTCACAACCAATTATTGTCTCTGCCCTCGGGGATCCCTGAGCTGGCCCATCCACGCTCACTGGAATTCCTGGGAGGAAACGGGAAAAAGGAGTCATTTACTGACTTTTACAAGAAATCCGCGGTGCAGCAGCCAATTTTGTGAGGTCTTTGACACAGAAATTGTATTTTCAGGGCTCTCTGATGCTCTGATTCCAGCAAAGAAATGGAGATGGAGAGCAACGGGACCTGCTGTCAATCCCAAACTCATCCCACATCCCAGGAATAACCAACATCACCGGAGAGCTGCAGCGCCCAGGGAACAGCAGGGAAGGTCCCAGTAATGCCAGGGGATAAAACCAAACAAATTCACACTCAAAGTTGAAAATTACATTAATTAAAAATTAGGAAATAGAAAATTACATGAACTAAAAATCAGGAAATGCTACGGAGAGGTTTGTGCGCCACGTCTGAGTGGTCTGGTTACAGCCTGGATGATCTTTTGGGTTTAGTGCTGATGAGTTTGGGAAGAGCCCTTCCAGAACCTTAAAGGGGCTTAAAAAATGGTG
>VYZT01057560.1:88030-120568 GCA_013400735.1 Pomatostomus ruficeps | reverse complement strand
CTGGTTAAGAAATGAAAAATAAACTTTTGAGTTTTTTAATGCATCTGCTTGAACTCTTTGAACAGATATTTTTGTCTGATGCATTTCTATTTGCTTTCTTAACAGTGGACTTATAGGAAGACCTGTTAAAATTATATTAACCTAAAGAATAACAATAGCTGAAACAGATTTGAGTGAAATAACTGAATTTACTTTTGTGTATAGTTTAGAATATTTTTAAATCTTACTTTAAATGTAAATAAGCTGTACATGATTGGGTGGATGTTGGGGTTTTATTTGTTGGTTTGTTTTTTTTTTTTTTTTTTTTTAAATTTAAGGTTTGGTATTATATTTTCNTTTTAAATTTAGTAGTTGGTATTACATTTTCACTGCTGCTTGATTTTGTTTGTAGAGCCAGAATGAAGACTGGGGAGGTTTGTCTGAGGATATCTTATGATTAAGAGCAATCTAAGGCATTAGCCTTTTTGACCCCATCTAAATGATTGGTAACTACCAAGTTTACCATTTTGGTGGCATGGATTAAATGGGTGCTATGCAAAGACTGCTGCACGTGTAATTAAGTTCTTGCAAGGGTGAACAGAAAACGGTGATGGGCTTAACTTTCTGCAACACTTGCATGATGGTCTTTGAAGAGTGCTTTGAGTGTTTCCTTTTATTTTCCTTTTATGTACTAACCGCATCAACTTGAAATGTCTGACTTCTACTGGCTTTCTTTGGTGTTGATAATTAAGTGGGATAATGCAAGTTAGAGAAATGGATACCAAAGCTAATAACTAAACAGATGTTTGGCTTTGTTTACTGACAATCTGACCATGTAAACATGTATTTATTGGAAAATGAGCTGTTTACATCTGCTGTGCAAATAAAATGGGCCCTAAAAAGACTGGGTGCTGCTGCAATTGACTGTAAATCAAATGCCGGATGCTGCATGACAGAACAAAGCTTATTTGCATATATAGTGCATTGCAACATATTTTTGTCCGAAGCATAAGTGGAATCCGTTGTGGCAGTCCTACTAATAAAGGTAAGATTTTAATTTGCATAAAGGAGGTTTAAAACATACATGAGAATGATTTGCTGGAGAAGACTTAATTAGTCTGCTGCTTATTTGATATCATGATAAACAAGTAGTTCAGCAAACAAATTGGCTTTTGTAATGTGGAACTGTAGTAATAGATCTAATTTCATGTATAGCTTTATAAATATCAGGATTTAGTTTCCAGATAAAAGAAAATAATTATAGCAGGCAAAAATATTTGTAACATGTTCAAAACCAAATTCACAGTTGGTGTATGGGTATTTTTACCATTTAACAGTTTCCTAGTATATGATACAGCCATTGATCTGTGTTGGGAAGGGGGGAGCAGCCAATAACCTGCTTGCGTATTAGACCTGAAGAATTACGGCAGCCAACAAGTCGTTTGTTGAAAACAATTTATTTTATGAGCTTGGACATATTCTAAAACAACTGTAAGAAAAATTGAAGTGCTCGAGCTTGATCCTTTCTGCATTTTTTCCCCAATTCTATTGCTTTTTCTCTGCGCTTCATGATAACAAGTTCATGTACAGAGAGTGTGATTCTCATAGTGAGGTCAGTATTTAAACTGTGCCTGTAAAACTTTCCATGCAATTAGAACTTTGAAAAGCTACCTATATTGTTTGGGGCCTATGCTACGAACAGAGCTGTTGCTTAGGAGTCCTAATCTTTTTTGTTTATTTGTTTGTTTGTGTCTTAAATGGCTACAAAGACCAATTCTGGCACATACAAGCTCAGGTTTAGTGAATTCTGTGTGATTCCAATTTACTTGCCTGCAGTATGTCCCTGAGTGAATTCTGTGTATGGCATAGTTTTACTTGAAGAAATATGCTTTGTCGCTATTAAATTCAACACAGTGTCATTGTCTGATGCCCATGGAATGCTACTTCTTGGCCTGTACTGTTCCCTGGAAGGAGTGAAGGAATAGTCACTGTGTTCAGACCTTAATTTATAAGGTTGTTGTGGTTCCTCAGAATATGGAGAAATGGAGATGGCATCGCCTGGGCTGAGTGGAGAGGGACAGATAGATGGTTGCACATAATAAGAGATGGGGAATAGTTTGCGTGCAATAAGGAGCTGCAGCTTGTGTATAGGAATGAAGATCATCTGTGTTAAAGAAAGATCTCCTGAGGTAAAGGAGGTTGCCTTCGGGCAAGGGGAGGAGTTTGACTCACAGCTTTGGTGCTTGGATTAACCTGATATTTAACTAATGGGTTATACAACTTCAAATGACTTTAATCCTTCCTACTCTTTGAGGCATAACCAAGCACGAAATGAGTAGAATTTGGGTTTTTTGATGGCTGTTTTAGAGAGATTTTCTTGTAAACTAGGGTATTGAGTACTACATGTTCCATGTGGCAATTGTAATAAGCCACATATTCAGCAGTAGTGAGTTCTATTGAGAATGTCAAATTTATGGTAAGCCTTGTGTAATATTGAAAAACCAGGTGAAATCTTTATATTGTGCTTTCAAATTGTACTGTGTGGAAATTTTGCTTTCTATTGAGAGCATTTTACAGTGGTAAAGTCATGGTCTTGAGTCAGGATGCAGTTTTCTCACCACCCAAACACATGCTGATAGTGACTCTTGTTGAGAAAGCTGGATCCATTCCTACTGCCACCTTTGTGTTGTGTTGGTCTACTTGCCCTGTGGTTCTGGGGCCCCTAGCTTGTTAGCTAAAACTTGAGTTCATGCAGAGGAGCATGAGGGAAGTGCCAGGAGGAAGAAAGCAGTGGCACTGAAAAGGGAAGTAAAAAGCAGCTGCTTCTGGCAAGCCAGTACTTTTGCTGAAGCTAATAGTGCAGCTTAAATTACAGACTATTTTTAAAAAATCACAGTATCTAAGTGTTTTAAAAAGCCTGTGTTCTACACATCTTGTCCCGACTCACTGTCCGCTGTGAACCCCCAAGTCAGCTTGCATAGGTAGGTTCTAATTTACTTGTCATGTGCTGCACCCCTGCTGTTGGCCTGAGTCATAGGAGTGTAGCAGGGAGCTTCAGTATCAGTATTGACTTTTGGAGTTTTCAGCTGTCCTTTCTGTCCCTCTTTCCTTTGTGCCAGAAAAACTATTTATATGACCATTCTAGAACTGGATATCAGATCCATTTAAACTGATCCAATTCAAATTGCTCATTTCTAAAAACATATAGTCAGCAGCTTTGCTTTTCCCTGTTTACAACTTATGCCTGCAAACATTTGTCCAAACAATTACAAGAACACAAAGTGCTGCAGGACCAGGAAAGAAGGGGAATGCTTAAATGCCATTGCCATGGAAGCTGAATAATATTGGATGTGACATGGCTTGTTGCAGCAGTATATTCTGGTCATCCCTTCAAAAATACAGCCCTGCAGTTTAAGAAAATGCTTCCTTAAGCAAAGGAGAATAAGTGCTGCAAACCGGTATCTGCAGTGCTGGAAGAAAACAGTAATGAATCCTTATGTGCATAGTTTGGCACTTTGCCAAACATACAGATACTCTTGGATTATCTGATAGAGAACTCAGTGATTTTAATCATTTTGGCTCTAATTTCACAATACAAAGTATTCAGTTGTAATACGTGCTTAAAGCATTCGTGTTTGTGGTGGCGAGGTGGAGCCTCTGATGGATTCTTAGAACCATCCTTACCACTAAAGGTTGGGCTGTCGATTGTTCCTGGCTCGCTGCGTAGCAACTGACTGGCACATGTGAAGCAGAGCCTTCCCGAGCGATTATCACCTCAGAGCCGCCAGATCAGAGTAGCAGCTCAGAGGCAGGAAGCACCTACTATTATCCGGTTATAGTACACAAAGCTTCACCTGATCTTTCTGCTTCTGCCTTTGGGAGAGAGGCAGGCGGGCACTGCTCACCTTCTGTCATACCCTTCTGCTCTGGTCTTTTGAGGTCATGTTTTTGACTAGAAGTCTGTCCATATGCGAGGATGTTTTGCTGAGTAACATTTGCAGTACAACTTGCTGTTTCATACTCCAGTTGAGAATTGTATTGGCCAGTTTGCATTGATCTTGAAGATTTTGTTGTTTGTTTTCTCTGCATAGGAAGCTGCAGACAAGATCTTGACTAGGAGTTGGCATTGATGTGGCATTGTTCTTTTTATTTGTTTGTTTGTGGGGGTTTTTTTTCTTTTTTTTTGTAAGAGCATCATAGTTAGTACTTGTATTTGAAGATGTTCAAGACCTCATAAATGTTTCTAGGTTCTCTGAGAAAAAACTTTGCTCTTCTTTGAAAGTAAAAATAGGATTTTGCAGTAAAAATGCCCTAGTTGGAAATTTCAAGGCCAGGCTGGATGGATCCTGAGCAACCTGGCCTATTGGAAGATGTCTCTGCCCATAGCATGAGAATTGGAATTGAATGATCTAAAAGATCCCTTCCAACCAAAACCCTTCTATCTAACAGAAGTTTCTGAATAGTTAGCTAACCAAAGATTGGGAAACAGTTACTCTCCTGTTTTGAAATCCTTGAAAAGGCAAGTGAACAGCAGCAATTTCCTAAAGGAACCGTTCATTAGAAATATTTCCTAATAACGATTCAGAAGTAGAGAGGTAAAAGTAATTGCTTCTGAAGCATTGCTAAGGAAGTGCTTGTTAAATGTTAACCTCTTCCTAATGAAAAAACTTCATGTTTCTAAACAGAAATCTTCATCCTCCGCTCTTGATTTCCCCATAGCCTGCTTCTGTAGAATTCTTCCCAAATGTCTCTATACTCTGTGGTCCCACGTCTTGTCTGTTGTTCCGAGCTAGGGTTTTGTTAGATGCTGAGTGAGGAAAAATCCAAGTCTTTATCAAAAGGTGGCAGTTGTAATTTTTGTCTACAGTTTAACATGACTTGCCTTCGTAGGCTTTGTACTGATTTTGATGGGAAAGAAGTTAAAACAATAACCTAAGCAAACTTTCCCTGACAAAGAAGTTATGCCAGGTATTCATGAAGTCTGTGTCACTGCCATGAGATGTCATCAGTAAAATGGCAGCCCTGAAAAACACTGAAAAGACATAAATAATTTCTTTTCTCTCTCTTGCCTGAGGAAATAACAGTTTTCTTGTCCACTACAGACATAAAATACTTTAAATTGCAGCAAGAAAATAATTCAGGGTAGATGTTAGGCAAATTTTCCAGTGGAGATGATAATGTAGCATTTGAGTAGATTGCCTGGGGCACAATAAAAAGGCATCACTGAATGCCTTTAATAGATGACATATCTCTCAGGAAAGATATAGGTATGCTGTTTGGGGGACTGGATTAAATGAAGTCCCTTTTAATTTTATTTTGGTTATGATTTTTAATTAGTTTGGGTCATGACTGAGTTGGCTGAGAAAATGTCAGTTGGGTTGAACTGGCCAGATAGTTCTGTTTACTCAAATCAACTCTACCATTTTTCTAATTTAAAAAAATCTCTAATACTCAGGCTGACAATTTCAGAGACTGTTACTAGCTTTTAAAAATGAGTTGTAGACACAAATGTCGTTTTGAAAAAGATCAATTCTAGTAACTTTAAAACATTGTAGTTGTTCCACAATGTGCAGCTTGTGTTGTAGAGCGATTACTTTTCTGGCAATACTAGGATCTAAGACCTATGTGCTTAAGTCAGATAAACAGTTTACATCCAAATTTTTAAGTGATGATTTTTCAGAGGTGATATTTCATGTTAGTTTGCCCATATACTGTGCTGTAAGGATACCATTGCCTCTTCCCTAGCTTCTAGATCAACTAATTTATAAACGCATTAGATCTAAATTGTTACCTTAGACAACATCTGAGCCTGTGAAACATGTCCTTGAGGTCTGCACATTCCCACCGAATGAATGGTAGTGTAGATACTGATTGTGAAATTTAACCAAGTGTCCCTTCCCCATATTGCCTTTTCTGGTGTTCAGACCAGCAGGCCAACTGCTTTGGAGACAGTGTCATGGGGAACACACAAGAAGTCAGTCATAGTTGAAACTTCTGAGGTAATGTAGTTCTGTGGTGGCAAACAACTTGCCAAAACTTCATTTTTGGTTGTTTGTCAGGCTCCCCACAGTGCCAGGCCCTCTGTGTGGGGCAGTGCCGGACGTCCTTGCTGGGGTACAGAGGCCATACTGGAATGCCACTGTTTTCCTTCTCAATATTGCTGTTATCCCTTTGTATCTCCATTACTGTTGTCTTCCATTTAATCCTTTAGTTTCACTTCTACAAGGTCAGTTTATTGCTAGTCTTGTTGCAGGTGGTGTTTACATGTTCTGTAAACTAAAAACCACCAGAAGTGAAATAACCACTTTCTTCTATTGTTATGTGACAATCTGTCTTGCTTTATCAGTAAACAATAAGTTTCTGTGAAGATGAGGCACTAATCCCACAACCGTAATTTGAGTCAATCATCCCATTTTGTGTACCATGGTTTTAACATCAAAGATGCCAAATTCCTCAAGTTATAAACCATTGAAAATACAAACAGGGTGGGGAGTACCCGAGGACTGTGTGGGACTGTGCAAGTTTGGAAAGTACTGAAAAGGTAACAAGTGGATAAACATGAAGTGAACACTTCCATGGCCTTATTTGTTGATGTTTACAGTTATGTAAAATGAAACATGGTCAGTGTTTCCAGGCCAGAGAGGGTGCTAAAGAATGTGTACACACATAATCCTTGAAAGCAACAACAGTAGGTTGTAATCAGCCTCGTCAGACTGCCAGAAAAGGAGCTCCTCTTATTCTTCTTTCTGTCTAATGTAAAATTAAGGAGAAACCTGAGATTTGACAGGCACTTCAGTGAAGGTACCCGCTTTGATGGCTCCACATTTCCAAACACTGGAAGACATGAGGTTTTTTCAAGGAAGAGGGGAATAATATGTAGGCATTTATTTCCCAGATAAAAATAGGTCATTTTACATTATTACTGTATACCTGTTCTTCAGTTGTCTTCTTGAACAGTCACCAGTGTAAGTAAAGCAGGAGTTTTCCATCGGGACCTCTCTGTGAATATTTGTCTGTGGAGGCTCCAGGAATTCTAAAGTTAGTACTTTCTTCTTTTTAGTCAAAACTCCTACTACCTAATAACATACACTATCATCATACAATGCCTTTTCCAATTAGGAATATGCCTCAATGTTTTGTTTTTAATGTAGACTGATGCTTTTTACATATTCCACGTAAGAGGTATTAAGGGTTAAAATTCACATTTGCAATTACTTACTATATACCACATTCTTTGGAGTTCTGCTAAAAATTATAGCATGCATTATAAAACTTACTTGCAACTGTTACAGAGTTATATAAGTACTGTTATTTTGTGAACTACTAGATTTTTAGTTAGCTTGATCAGAATAATTTAAACTAATGTGACATGATCTTCAGATTACTGATACTGAAAAACAGTATAAAAACTGTAAAGCTTCTAGGATATTTTTGTTGTGCTTTTTTGTAATTTGAGAATAGAATTTAAAAACACAAAAGCTTGGACATGGGAATAAATTGAGATAGCACAGAAGAGACAGTTTTAGAAGTCCATGGGAACTCTCTCTGTTCTATTTTGGAACTTCTGTCATTCTGGGAAGTGGGGTACTAAAATAGATTGAAGATTGTAATTGGTACAGGGTCTGAGATGGAAACTGACATACAGAGAGTTAAGTTTAGTGTGTTTTCATTCCAGAAAAAGTTTAATGGGCATATATGGGGCTGATGCTCCTGTATTGCTCTTACTCCGTTAAAAATGTCATCTGTCTTCAGGGCACCTATTTTAATACAGAAAATTGAATGTTGCTTTCTTTCTAGCTCATCTTTCAGCAAATTGAGTACTAACATTCATGCTAATCATACAAGGGTGTATTGAGTTCAACAGCATAATTGAAAAGCAAAGAAAACCTTGCCGTTTTGAGAGGTGTATCAGGTGCCTCCTTTTTTCTAAACAGACCCTCTTTCTAGAAAATGTAATTTTTGTCACCAGTAATGCCACTGCAGTACTACCCAGGCACGGTGCTGCTCACAGTCATGTTCTGGAGGCTTGGTACCTCTAAGTGTGTGTTTTATTACAGCAGATGTGGTGGGTGACGTCAGATGCCACTAGGCCAGTGCCTGTCTCTGACAGAAGCTAACAGTCGATGCCTGATGCAGAGACAAGAATGGTGCAAGTAGTAGATAGGGTGGTCCATCTCTGCAGCAGTATCTCTGCTTCAAACATTTTTTGGCTGAGAAGAAACTCTGAGCTCATATAATAAAGTATTTATGATGTGAAGTTGTTCTGTATGTTGTTGGACACAGCATGCAAGTATGGGGGGGGGGCATAAAATGATGATTCTCCCCACTACCCTCACCCCTGGAAATCTAGAGTAGTCAAAAATACAATATTGTATTTCTGTATCAAATGCACTTTTAATATCAGAGATACAACAGTGAGATAATATTTTTGTTTTCTTGCATATCTGTCCACCTTTCTATTATGTATAAGAATATGTACATTTCTTTTGTAGCCACGTCATGAATACTTTAATGTACCAGTGTACTAAATGGCTTCATTCATCATGCATGCAGAATTTCAGAGGAGATAGACCTGTGACTTACTCATGACAGAACATTATCATCAGCTTGCTGAATCCAGTCATCTTGAATCTAATAGAATGCCACAACCATTCTCTGCTGTTGTACTTTCCTCTTCCCCCTCTGTTTTACAGTGTTGTCTCTTCACATGTCTCATTTCAACAAAACTTGTGCTTGTTGGCATATGGTTTAACTTTTTATTGTGTGTAAGCTTGAAGTCTTATGCTTAAAAGTTCTGTAGCATTTTCTGAGCTAAACATCTATATACTGCAAGACCTATACTGTAACATTACTCAACCCATGTTTATCTTTCAAATAGGTTGTGGTGATATTTAAACATACGCTTAAAGTCTAGGTGAAGTTAAGACTTACAGAGAAGGTAGTGAAGGAGTAATATCATGTGAAATGTGTACACACACAAGTATTAAATGATGTTGAATGAAATTCTACATAGACCATGCATCTTAATTAAAGGTGCAAATATCACTACCCCTTTCAGGCACAATAGTGTGACTCACCTTACAAAAAGGAGAGAGGCAGAATTGATCAGGTCAAAGAGAATGATAGGTAAATCTGAAATTAAAACATTTTTATTCAAATATTCAGAATGCTTTTGTGAGTAATTTAACAGTTGCTGCCACTGAAAGAGAGAACAATATCATTGTTTTACAAATGAATAATAGAATCATAGAATCATTAAGGTTGGAGAAGACCTCTAAGCTTATGGAGGGTTGGAAAGACTTAAGTCCATGAACAGTATACTTGCAATATGCCTTCTTAAATTGGCATTTCCAGTTTTAAGTGCAGGCTGCGTTGTGTACTGGAGAACTGCCACGAGGGTGAATCTACGTGCAGTCAGTTGAAAAGTGGGCAGAGAAGGGGGCATTTAATGCATCCTGTTTGTAACCTAAACCCAGTGCTGATGCTGAAGATTTTTTCTGTGTAATTATCAAGGAGACGGTTACTGAGATGAACCACAAACAAGCTAGTTCCCTCTATTGTATGTGGTAATGCACTACCTTTCAAATGTTAAACTGACATAAAAATGGGAGATTTAGGGGATTAGACAAAAGATTTGGACTGGATTTGCAGCATTCTGAAATCTTAGAAAACAAGATCATAGGAGTGGTTTTCCATTTCTAAGTTTGCCTTTTTTTCTGTAAGCCATTAACAATGTGTTTGGATGTCTGGTTAATGCTGCTTTAGCCTGCATTATTTCATGCCTGTTGGCTTAAAATGCTGTGCATTGAGCTGTAATGAGATGCTGTTTTTCTTGTTATCTGTATACAGCTGCTTGCTTATAAATGACTAGGTAATGAATTAGCTTTTCTGGCATGTTTGAAATAAAGTATTGCATGCACTTTTGTCTCATGTGAATGACTTTTTTCCTCATCTGTGTTCTGATATTTCAAATTTGCATTGTTTGCCTTGGGTGATTCTGAGCTGCAGGTAGTATATAACACTGCAGGATGTTTTACATAAGAATTGGATAAAATCTTTGACACTTACTAAAACAAACAATGTGAACAAAACACAATTCATTCTTTTTGTTTTTAAAAGTAATAATTGATTAAGTTATTTCTCTTGCAAAAGACATTAGCCGTTAGGTGTTCCTTGAGATTATATTGTTGATAAGCACGTAAGAAGGCACATCTGCCTCAAGGTTACTGCTTTAGTAATAAAAAAATTAAAGTATGTCTGAGTTCTGTGGGTGATGTGTCTGTGGACAAGTAGCTAATGTCCTTGAAATAGGTTGCTTTTAGTGGTTAGCAAATGACCTTGATTTACTTGAAGAAGTTTAGTGTTTAAGTATCTGCCTGCTGAAAATCATCTCAGACTTTGAATTGGCGGTGAAGACAACAATACTAAACTGCTCTACAAACAGCGGCAGTACTGCTCTGTATTTCTTCATAGCTATAAAGAACTTTGTTTTCAGGTAACTTTGTAAATCCTGTTTCACCCCTGAGTAACTCTTAGGTGTCTACTACTGTCTAATCAGTTTAAAATGGAAAAGTGAATTTATTGCAAATATTTTGAAGACCATGAAGTTGAATTCTTTTAGAATGCTCTTGAGTTCTGGTGCCATAGTCAGTTAACAGTGTAGGATTTCTTGAGTAAAATGCCTTACCTTGGTGGATAGGGGAGGTGTGTGTCTTCTAAAATGAATGCAACAAAGTAATCTGGGAATATAATACAAAACCTTATATTAAAAATGCTACATAGCCGTTTCTTCAGTCAGTGCCTCCTTTTGGGGATTTGTTAAAATACACATCTTCAATCCTGCCATCCTGTCTGGCTTTGTCAAGGTCACTGCAGTTCTAAGAATATTTAAATATTGCATCAATGAGGGAAAAAAAACCAAACCACCACTACATCTTTAATACACCAAGCATCTTGTTTTCCGATTCAGCTTGCCTTTTTATTGCCATTTCTTATTTTCTGCTGGATTTTGGAAGCCATCTCCAAGCTCTGACTTCTGAATGAAGTTGCCTTTAAAGTATCGTAGCTTGTTCCTTCACTGCTGAATCACCTTATACATGAGCTGAATGACAATAGTAAACTTGATCATTTTGTGCCACATAGTCAGGGTTGAGAGACGATGTTCTGATGCTATTTGCAAAGTTTGAGGTGTTTAATTTTGTATTTTACCAATACTTTTCTAATAAATATTTGTAAAGCAGTTGGAAAATAATTTGTTGGCTGCCTTAACTGTTATCTGCCTTTTTTTTCTGCTGCATGACATGTCTTGTTTTAGGATGCTAAAGTAAGTTTATTCATACTCTTGATATTAAAGCTGTTTGTATCCATATGGACACAGTATCCCTTTTTATTTACTATGACATTTTTAATACTTGTGAAAAAGGTCAACCTAATGTTTCTAGTTTAAACTGTTTCTTTCCAGATGCTATAGAAGTAATGAATACAAAACTGATGATGATTCTTTGGAATTTGATATTAAACAACTTGCTCTGAGTCTAAGGAAAGCTTTCTAAGATTAGAATTAACCTACAGCTTCATGCCTGGTGTGGAATAATAAAATTCCTGTCCTGAAAATTCATCCCTCTCTGAAAGGGATCAATTTGACACCAGGCATACGAAGGTACCTTGACCTGGCTTTATGAATTAAGCATGGGATCACTGTAAAAAAACCCAACCAACCAAACAAAAAACCCAAACTTTTTATAAAGATCTTAAGGGATACTGTATCTTAATTGTATCAGTAGTTTCATTCACCCATTTATTCATTCTTCCCTAACAGATTTTTGAGACCCTTGAAACAATTCACCACAAAAATCACTGACTCCATTGCAAGATCCTTCCCCACCCCTCCCCAATTCCTATCTCTGTTACTCAGTTGTGATTTGTTCTCTGTTGGTACATCTGAATTGTTTTATTTTTATTATGCTTAAAGGCAATAAAACCTACCAGCTATTCCTGTGAACCATGACAATCTAATTAACAGCTCTGTGAAAAGTGCAGCTAACACCATGTTTGCAAACTGCAGTACTTCCATGTTTCCATGTTTTTCCAGCTTGCTTTCTCAGTTCAGCATCCTCCATACTAACTCATGTGCAGCGCCACTCAATAGAAACAGTGTTCATTTATTACTGTCTCAAATTTTCCCTCCATAGGAAGCAGAGACCCCACGTAGTGTACTTGAAGAAATTGGATTGACATAAATCTTCTCTTCAGCTGATGCCATCTCAGTGTTTCATACTGTAAATGTTCACTGCCTTCATTGTAATGTTTAGCTAATGGTGTAAGATGCTGTTTGTCAGTATTACTGTTTTGCTAAGCTGCTTTATTCAGGCCTACAAGAAAAATACTTTTTTTTGGAAAGGGAACAAGAAACCTAAATTCAAAATCTATAAATGAAAGGGAATTAGATTTAAATTGACTCAGTGTTTCCCTTCACTGCATTTATAGGAAAATTGCATTTGACTTCGATAAGTCCACTGTTTTTTATAAGTGAACTTGACTTCAGGAAATAAATGTATTGTTATGACATAACCATAGCCTATCTAACTGAGAAGAAACTACATGGACAACTCCAAATATGAAATGTTATGGTGTAGAAATTGTGTTTATGCAACCAAAGAATTTGTTCATCTACCTTTTAGTTACCACTTGTGATTATTCTGCTTATTTCAGTTGTTGCATAAAGATTGGAAATATCTGTTTACTACTGAATTTGTCATTATACCAAAGAATCCTGCCAGGATCTGCATATCAAACTGGTAAAAACTGTTAAGGTGGTAACGGCTTTTTGCAAGGAAACTGATCAACTCACTAGACAGGAGGGTGTATTTTAGTGTAGCTACCTTGAGCAAATCTGTGCAAGTTACTGTACTCAAAAGGGAATGCATGTAGGAGAAAAGGAAAAGCAACACAGACCAAATAAGGAAACTGTTTTTAGGTCTGATATTAGCTTGCTTTGACCATGAACACAAGAAAGGAAGTCAGCTTTCTAGCTGAATAGAGAGATGCATAATGACAATTGAATGCTTTCAAAGATAGGAAAGAAGAAGCTTTACAAAAGGGACCTTTTATTATTTTCTTTCAAAGTCTGCCAATTAATTTATATTTATTGGTCTTTCATAGTTACGCTTTATTGGATGTATAGGTACCTTTAGGACACACTAAGTGTCAGAGTCATTTAACTGCTTTTCTTGATCAACACCTTAAACATGTGACACATCCCTTACAGAACTCCTGCGTGCTGCACAGTTGAACCAACTAATTTGCAGTGACAGCTTTTAAACATTAGATTTGTGTAGTATATTCACTACAGATCATGTAAACTGATACCCAGTAATCTTTCCACACGTTGAGCAGACTTTCAGTAATTACAGACTCAGCCTGTTTCACTTGCAGAAGTGTGATCCACGTGTGGTTTTGAGGAGACAGTGGGAGTCCACACCTGGGAGTAGCCAAGTTCTGTTGCCTGTCCCCGTGGAGAAGGGGTTATCCCTGCCCTCCCCACCCAGACACCTCCCCGTAGGAGTGTTAGCTTGTTCACCTGAGTAGTGCCATGTTTTCACAAAGTTAGCTCTGGCAGTGCTGCTGGTAGTAGCACTTCTGTGGCCAGCTGGAGAGTGGATTGAGTAGCACCCAGCCCAAGGAAAAGTGCAGCGTTGCCACTTCTAAGGCCCCTGAGCCAGACCCCAGCATAAGTACTTGTGGCAGTAGAGCGGCTAGTCAGGGCTGGGCTCCGTGTGCCACCTGTGGCACTGCCAGGGTGGTGCCTGTGAACTCAAGTCATTAGAACTTGTCCACAGATGGCCATTCTAGGATTTGCACATGGAGATTCTGGAGTACCAGAGATTGTTTTTGTCCCAGGGTATTTCCCCAGTGCACAGCGGGCAGGGATAGATGAGTGGTAGGTAGCGAAAGGACCCTGTGTGAGATTGAAGTGGTGAAATGGATTTAAGTCAAACCAGAAGCAATTTTGTATGTATTAAACATGTTTTTAAAGTTTACGCTGTCACTTGTATGTGCTTCGCTGGATTAAGCTTTGTTGTGATTGTGACAAACTGTTTGACCTCTGTCTGTCACATTGGTTTAGTTGTAATAAATGTCCATTTTTACACCATTGCTGCGTTTATATGTAATTAGTGCCTGTATTTGCAGAGGAAAGAAGAGGCCACTCAGTGCTGGCTTAACAAAAGGGGAAATTTTATTACAGTGCTTAACTTGTTCTTGAGCACTTCATTAAAAAATGTTGAGGATACTGTGTCCAAGTTTAGTTATTTACATCCATTTAAATTGTACAGAAAGCAATAAATTAGCAAGTTTTTGGAAGGCTTGCCACATTAAACATGAAATTTATATATGTGGATGTTAAATTGATGGGGCAGTACCACTTCATTTGAAAATTAAACCACATGTTCAGAGAGATTTCTGGATAATACAGACTGAATATTCAGTTCTTTTCATGGAATTCTGAGCTGTGTTTACAATCCTGGTCTCAACCAAAAATATCTCAGATGAATCTGTTCTCCACCTTTCTAAAAGAACTGCTTGATGTTATCAGCAAAAGCAGGGGGGAAGGTTAACATTTTTGGGCGTTTCTGAAATTGATTTGAAATAAAATTCTTGTTTTTGAATTTCTTGTCTTGTTGAGAAGGGTTGGGGGAGCTAAAGAATAAGTAAGAATTTCTGGATTGTTCAGGCAAGTTGATTGTTGTCTTGATGTCTTCAACTTCACTGACTTCAGTCTTTAACTTGAAGAGGCCTTCCTAAACATCTGCTGTTCCTCTTGGTGTAAGGCCACAGTGATAGTCACCCTGTGGCTGCCTCTCTCAAGTTCCAACGTACCATGGGTTACGTTTGTCCAGGTTGCTTTGTAGTCTGTCCCATGGCTCGACAAAGTGTTACCTGTCCATGTCACATCAGTTTTAGTTTTCAACCAGAGATACTGAATTCACCTGATCCATCAGTGCTGAGCAGGAGTATATGTGGAATAATTGGGGTTTATTTTAATTACAAGCTTACACTGAAAGCAAAATGAGCTGCACTCTTTGGATGATGTAAGAAAGTAAATTAAGCTTTTAGGTTATTAACTACCATAGACTTCCATCTTTCATGTTTTCTCAGAAGTGCTGATCCAGGACAGGAAGCAGGCTCTTGCATGTCTTTAGAAAAAAACCAAGTTACCTAGCGCACAGGAATGTCACTGGTAAACCTGAAGGCAGTTTCGGATACACTGAATGTGCTAATGCAAAACCGGATGCAAAACAGCCATGCTGCCATCACAGGGCATAACACTGGGAGAGGAGTCCCTTGGGATGCACTTTGAGCAACGTGCCCCATACACAAGGCTGGGGCCAGAGAGGGAAGGCCTTGCTGGGTGACCATAAGAAATGCCTTGCATTCAACACAGACACGTGCCACCCCTCCTCACCCCGTGATGGGGTTTGCTACTCTGGACAGGCAGACAGGAAATTAAATCCCACAGAAGTGGCCACCAGCTACCCTTGGAGGGAAGGCATTCTGCTGCAAGGGGGCAAGCCCAGTTCCCTGGTGCCTTAATGCTGCTGGGCAGCGGCAGTGCCTGTGCCCGCAGGGATCCCATTGCACTGCCACTGTTCCCCTTGTGCTGCTGAATGAGGCAGCCTTGCTGCCTGGATGGGCTGCTCCTCCTGACTGAATCGGGGTGTCTGGCGGACCCTGGCACTGCTACCCTGAACCTCTGTGTAAATGCTGGAATTCTTCTAAAGCATCTCCGTGATCCCTGCAGAATTCACAACTGAAAAAAGTATTTTGAAAGCTGCTGCTTTGAAGTAGACAATATAAAACTTGGCCCATATTAATTCACTTTATAAGGTCCTTTTCTGTGGAATATGCCGAATAACACACAATGGAAACAGGCTATTCCTTACAAATTTAAATCCTTCCTGTGTTCTTCTGGGGCTTTTTCCCTTTGGGAAAGAAGATAATTAGACTTAACATTAAAAAACTTCTAGTCTGTTTGTTTCTCCAGAATAAAATAGCTCACTCAGACAGTAATAAAGAAACACAAAACCATGCATATAACACTACTTAAGGTTATGAAGCAGAGAAACAATACTGAAAAGCATGAACTCCGAAGTTAGAAAACTGGTGGAATCCCACGTTTCATGCTAACAAATGCAAGCTAAACGTCAGTCAGATCTACAGCACTCAAATTCTGTGTAATAAATAGATGATGTGTGAAAGTGAAGGGCAGTCACAGCTACCAGTCCTACACTGCACAGGTACAGCCAGCGCGTTTGGGTCCAGACCTCAAGAAAAACAAGCTGAAGCTTCAGCCATTGTAGTAGCAGAAATAAAGTATATTTCAATTTTCACATGCATTTCTGAGCAAGTTTGGTTTTTGGTGGTTTTTTGTTTTTTGTTTTTTTTGTTAAATACAGCCACTCAGCTTCCCAGATCGTGTTACAAAACTGTGGGGACAAGGAGCCTAATTACCCATGGAATTCTCACAGGGGTATTAGTGGGAACTTAGTTTCTAATCCCACTGAGGCCTGCTTTGCTTATTTCACTTGACTGGTCACAGGTTCCCAGCACCCCTGCACCAGTTTGATGTGAGCTGGTTTTGCTGGGCTAATGCTCGGCGAGGTGCGGCCGCTTGATGCAGGGTGCACAGCATCTGCATGGACTCAAAGCTCTCCCACCAGAGCTGTGGGAAGCAGGGCAGCCCTGGAGAAGGGAAGATGTTACTGGCCTACTGGTGGCGAACTGAACCAGAGTTTGCCACATGCTGTGCAAGTGACCCAGCGACACAACTGAGCATCTATGCAAAAAATAAAAACCTCAGGGAAAATTTGTCTCTAAGGTGTAGTGAGAAAAAGGTACAGTATAAACTGGCAGTCACAAATTTCTCAAATGGAATTAAAAACTTAATGCTGTCTATCCTTTGAAATATGCCTTTCAAAAAAGTTATTACTTCAAAAGTTATGCTATTAAATTACAATTCCTACATCTGTTAATAACTAAAACATTTAATCAAATTAACTAAGCTACAGCTCTGCCTACAGTTATGACAATACATAGTGAAAGTTGGGTTTGAACTGAACATCACTTTTGTTGTATTACTCCATATTGGACAAATTACGCATGAATAAAGAAGGAAAAATGTATTACCAGCATGCTAGGTGCAGTATGCATTCAGAAAAGCAAAAATGTATATATATATTATATCCAGAAGCCATGTTCACTCAATCTTAACTATTCTGGGGAAAAACGTTCTTGTTGTGAGGAATGCTATTGGTAAAGTCCAGACAACCAGATTTTCTAAGGGCATTTATGTTACATTGTTGGGAGTTGTAATGAATTCCTATTTGGGAGCATTTCATGCCTGCTTTAGGCTTCTAACTAATGGGGTCTTGATCTGTTGTCTAAAGGCAGGAGCCCAATTCTTTGGAGAGGCTGAAGACAGGGAGGTATCTCTACAGACCATTAGGGCACCTGCACCTTCGGTGCCACAAGCTCTCTCCAAGTGCCTGAGGACACTGCGGTGCCCAAGTTAAAAACCTGAAGATAAGCCATGTGAAATACAGTACATCTAACAGCACAGATCTTTTATTTAAAAGTGAAAAAATACTGGTAAGGATTTATCTAACTGCAAGTACTTTTCTAATATAGCTGATATTTCAAAAAGGTTTTATCTCAATAATTTTTTATGTACCGTACTCTTCACCTTGACCACAGGAAAGCAAGGCAGTAGGGTGCCTTAAACTGTTTGTAAAATAAACCTAAAAAGGCTCTAAGTCAAGTCCTCCTCTCCCAAAAGCATAAAGAGTCTTTTAATGTATAAACCCTTCAGCTTCTTCAGCCACTCTGCAGCAATCTTGATTGAGCCTTCACAATCACATCTTTGGTTCCCAGATGGTCACTTTCCACCCCTCCAGCACAGGTTAGGCAGGTTGTTTTCACCTACAAATGGTGTGCAACCAAGAGGTATGCAAAGTATTTCTAACCTCACTTGAGGATTACAGTTGTATGGTCTCCACTCTTACTTAGGGATTAAAGTAGTGAATGAACTGATTGTTTCTCTGTGTACTTGCTACTTGGTTTTAGTCTACTGCAATCCCTACAAGTGATCAGCTCAGCAGCTCAGTCAGGGCAGAGAAAAATCCAACACTCATGACCAAAAAGCTCCTACTGGGCAAATACTGTACAATCAAGCAGTGATGTCTTTGAGATCCCTTTTCTCCAACTCATAAAATGATTATATTTTCTTTGTCTAAAAAAGATTTCTCATAAACTGATGAAAAATACAAATGGCAGTCATTTACACAGACCTGGATCTGCGGTGTGCTGGGGTGTGAATTCACTCACTGCACACTGGCTGTTCTGTACTAACTCCTTACAGGGACAGTAAACACTTAACACACAAATAACAGAAATAAGCATATACCAAAGAGGCTTCACTTCTCTGTTTGTACTCAGTGTGCATCCAGGTGTTGCAGCAGTTCAGAGGGACAGAGTAGCTAGAGTACTTGACATTCACACCTTCTATAGGACATAAAATTTTAATTTTCTCAAGCTTTGCACACAGTAAACTAGGTTCCTTTATTAGGAAGAAACATTTTAATGTGCAAGAACACTTTATTTGAAATTCAAATATATCTGGTGCCCTACTGGAAAGATTTCTTTGTCAGCTCTATTTTTGATCAATTAGTGATTTCTGAAAGTAATTCTCACTTTGTTTTGGGAGTTTCACTATTTTTTCCTCTGCTGCTTGATCTCTTTTTCCCCCTGCTCCTGGATCGAGAAGAACTCCTGCTTCTGCTCCTGCTCCTGCTGCGTGTCCGACTGTGACTGCGACTGCGGCTGCGGCCTCTCCTCTTCCTGCCCCTGCTGTGAGACCTCCTCCTCTCTCGACTTCTCGACCGCCCTGACCGGCGCCGCCGCTTGTTTTTGCGGCGGTTCTTTTTCCTCTCGGACTCTCCATTTCTCCGGTAGGAATGTTCTGGGCTTGGGCTGCCCCTTCTCCTGGACCGGCTGTAGTAGTCGTCACGATGGCTTGATCTGTTTCTCCTCTCAGAGTTCTTAGACAACTGATGAGTCCGTTCAGGAGAAATACGTATGTCTCTATTGGCCTCCCAAAACTCATTGTTTGGATTTTTGAATACATGAAGAAAGTTGCAGTGTTTCCCTCTAGGACACTTCTGCCTTTCAAATAAGCCTGCAACAGATTAGGGTTTGCTTTTTTTATGAACCAGACCCATTAAATCTCTTTCTTCATTATGTACCTACTAGAAGAAACTTAATGAACTGAATTTTGCTTCTCCAAACAGAAGAACATGCATTGACCACCTATCAATTTAATTTACACAAGATTAATTTTCACTGTGTACTCTTCTTGGAATTAGCTTTTTAACAGCTATGAAAGTTTGGTTTCAGCTTAGAATAAACTTCATTTTTCATTTAATTTCATTAAATTTCATTTACCTTAATCTAAGAATGTAAATCTAGATAAGTCAAATGTGGTAAGTACTGCTAAGAACTGTTGATAGTCCAGAAACTGCTGTTGCTTCTCAAGAGATAAGTTAGTACTTCCTGTAGTTTCACTTTAAGATTATTATTTCCACGGCTAGAATCCAAACCTTTATTTCTAGACCATGGTAAATCCACTAGAACAAATCAGACACTTACATGACGTGGTGTAATACTCCCTTTCTCCCCTGGAGCTACACAAGCACGTTAGCACATTTGTCTTCCAAACAGAAATGAATACGTTAGGCAGATCTGAAAGCTACAGGCTAATCCCTCTTTTTCACTTCCATGAATGAGTACTCTTTCAATAACACATATTCTCTTTTCCAAGACTCACCACATATGGCAGTTTTCCACCTCGTCACAGGACAGAATTCACAATGAAGCTGTCTGCCTGCATACCATCGTCCACTGAACAGAGCCAGAGCTGCCTGGCAGTCCTTCTCCCTTTACAAAGTGAAAACAACAGACAGCATTACCATCACACAATCATTTCAGACATTCCTTACCAATTCTGGGCTCCCATTACAGTAGGAGAATGAGCTGCATGGATGATACAAACACTTCTCATTCATTTCTCAACTCTGGAGTTCATTTCTAACACTGGGTAAGACTGCGAGTACTTACGACTGGTACTGGACGTACACATTTCCTCGCAGGTGAGGCTCGTAGTTGCAACTGACCTGAGGGGATGGAAACATGAAGTTAGGGCAGTGGAAGGTTTATGCTGTACAGCAGCTCAGACATCCTAAGATGGGCCATTCCCATTTCTGGCTTATGTTTGACTGTTTTCAGTATTATGCTTTGTTTAACTCTGGGACCTCAGCTTCACTTAGACTGCAAGAGAGCTTGTGCTGCATTGTCTGGCACTTGTCTGGGTCAACCCTTCTGTGCAACAGCCAAATCCTGCTCTGACAATAATTAGTAGTATCCTCAAGTAGAAATGAAGGATTCATTACAGTAAGAGACTCTAGAGCAATACATCTTCACAGCATCCCCATGAAATGGGTTTGAAAAGCTGAAGACACCATATTTCACCGCACAGTTCTGAAAAACCTTTTTTTGTAATGATTTAGCATTCAAAGTATATCTAAAGCTCACAAAAATACACAAATTACCTTTGAAAAAGCTTGCTGCTAGTTACAAAAGATTCCGAGACAGGCAGGTCCAAGCAGGTGGAACCCAGTTCTCCAAGGCAGAACTGTGATTCCAGCCTTTGCTGCCCGCAGGCCTCTTCCAGTATCTGCAGCAAACGAGGTTAGCAGCTCGTTTCATCCCTGAACCCTGACTGACCTCAGGGAATACATCTTTGTATGCTGGCTCAGGAAAGGGCTTCAGCCACAGTAACAAGCAGTTGTATAATTATTACAGGATAAGGAGTCAAACTATTTGAGATAAACAATGTCAACAAAAGAACAAGTGAGAATGATTTTGCCATAGACATTTTTGGGTAGGAAAAGAACTCTAGTGTTCTAGGGTAGTGTTTTATCAGGATCTTCCAGATTCTGGAGCAGAGTCCCAGAGAGAACAGCCAGAATAAAACTTTGGGCTACACTGGAAAAGGAAGTCAGCTGAAAGAATAAGCGGTGTGTATAATCTGATTTTGAATGGTCACAGAGTCTCTCAGCTCACTCACAGTTAAGAACCCTGCAGCCAACATGTCATTCCAAGGCATCTCTAATGTAGTGAAAATGTCCATGAGAATCACCCTGCTCTTGCACAACTGCCTCAGAAGCCACAGAGTGCCACACTAACAGTCACAGGGACCCAAGCAGGTGCAGCTTAGCACAGCTGCACAGAACAGTGGTACAAGGCCAAGGACCTGACTTTGCTGATAAGGCTTTTCAAGCCATGCTCTATAGGGAGTCTACATCCCATCTTTTAGTAGAGGACAGCCTGCTAATATCCCATGAGTCAAAATATGGAGGGGATACTCCACTCCTCCAAACAAGTGAATGCTTTCTTAAGTATAAAGCTCATTATACAACTCTTTCTAGTTTCCTCTTACTTGAAGTGCTAATGCCATCTCAGTCCTGAGGCAGCTGTCAGTAGATGAACACAAAAGGAGAAAAGGCACCATGTGCCTCCTGGTGACTGCAGGAAAATGCTCAGGAATGGCGAGCAGAAAGGGGTGCTGCAATAGATTCTGATACAAGGAGATTGCACCATCCAAGCAGAATATTTGGGGCAACATGGGACTGCTAACACACATCATTCATCTCTGAGGTCTCCATTTACAGATCCCTCTTTTTCCCCTTAAGAAATCACAATATAAATGGCAAAAAATCAGAACAAAACATTCAGCAAACCAAATGCACAAACTAAGGATGGATGACAAATCTCAAGACCATTTATGTAACTTAACCTTTCTATAATTCTTCATACTGAAATATCTGCTATGTTTTCAGTTCATTGTAATCTGATTTTATTTTATTCAGCCAGTCCTAAAATGACATTGTTTGGGTGTACACTCCAAATACATTTCATACCCTACTATTCAATTCCTTAGGCCCAAATACAGTAGCTCAGATGTATTTATATTGTCTAACAGTCTTAGTGGACCCTCTGGGGCTTAGCACAGTATAAGAAAAGAAAGGACTATGAGATAAGTGGACTGTTGAGCAGTGTGAATAACTTGCAATATAGAAGCACAAGCTTTTGTATCAGTTCAGGGGATTGGGAGAGACAGTTCACCCAGCATAAGATGGTGCTCTATAAGAGCAGTGACAAGCTTCCAGGTGACATGAGAGATGCACAGATTTGCTGTAAGGGTACTGCATAGTTCTGTAGTGCACGCAGGACTTAGCTGGGCATGCTGGACAGAATTTCTCTTAAGGCTCATAAACCACACTATGATGCGTACCTTGAACTGAACCACCTTCCCCACATTCTGAAATTCGGGAAGCACATCCTCATAGAACTCCAGAAACTGCTGGTAGGTCTCCTCGTCACTGTACTCGAGACTGGCGTCCGTGTCATAGTCGTCTCTCCGGCACTGCTCCATGCCGAAAGTGATGAACATGCCTCGCACGAGCAGCGTCTTGCTGGATGTGGGGTAGTTATGCTTGCGAGAACACCTGGACAGGGGTAGCGAAGAAAGAAAAGTGGAAAGATTGGCACTTCCAGCAGAAAATACACTTGTTGAAGCTTCAAACATTTGCCATTTTCAGTTACAGTTATTATAAAAGAAAATCCATTAGTGGAAGATCAAGATATTTCAATTACTAAACCAAGTCTTTTGGAGTGAATTTGTACATAACCTTAATGCTTCTTTAATGCCATTAACAAACACATTCTTGCTTAAGAAAGCAGAACTACAAAAGCTATAGATACCAGTGTCACAATGAGAGCCGAAGTAATTTCTTTTAGGCTACTAGGGTTAATGTGTTCCCATTTTCTGAAGGGCTTAAAAGATTGTCAGGAGTCTTTTTATAAAGATTTTACAGCAAGTCCCTGCTCTTCTTTTTGGAAACTGGACAACTTCTACTGAAGTTGTTCTCATCATATGGGGTGGAAAGCAGGAGTGAGGGAAGAACAGCACATTCAGACCTACACCTGGCTGAGTACAAGGTATTTTTCCACTTCTAACAAAAAAAGCCCCCAACCCAAAAACCCAAAAAGATTCTTCTAACTCAGTCTTACCTTAATCTGCATCTTCTTGGCAGCCATAAAAGTATTAGGTCTCCCTCACCATCATGCTGAAATACAGTTCTTCCCTAGACACCTTTAGATCCAGTAAGAATACAAATGTTCTCCATGTTTATTTCACTGTGTGTTTTATGATTTCCATTCAATACTTCCCTGAGCAACTAGATCATGCACTCTCCAACACATTTCTCGTTTTCATGACATGATCAGAAAAAATCCAGACTAGTCTAGTCTCTTTATCTAGCACTGGACAGCACAAACTGCATGGAGGTCAGGTCTCAAAATGGGCCATTACAACCTAGACTTCAGCTAGGAAGTTTTTTCTGCACCCAGTCAGTCAGAAATGGACTCTTACCCTCTGGCTGACACCTTAGACTTCAAAAACCAAACAACAACAACAACAAAAAAATCCAATCTCCAAACCCAAAACTAAACCAGGAGACAATTAATTTGATTATTATTTTTTTACATTCTAGAAGCTGCCTCCTTTTGCTGTTCAATAACAGAACTCCAAAATTCAAACAACAGACCTCAAAATATTAAACCAAACCAATACTGTCTGTACATAAAATTATATGTTCACATGACAGAACAAAAGGAACCCCAAGCAAAATGAATGACCCAAAAATCCAATATTACTGCAAAATGTTAGGGTTTGAATTACTGGGGAAATTCATAGTAGCAAACTCAGCCAGTTTTAGCTTCTTCAAGACCAGTGAGCTTTGACAAGATTATTTGTTGATAACATTGGCTCTTAGTTTTTCACAACTTCTTCCAGTCCATCCTTCCAGTCCTACCCTACCTGTACCAGTCCTTCAATTTACAGATAGCACCAAAGGTTAAAATGACCAGATTATGAAGGAAGCAGGTATGTGAGGAAAAAGAAGATGAAAGAGAGGTAGCTGAGATCAACAATGGGTGAAAGAAGGGCAGAATATGACGTTTCTCAGTATTTATTTTCCAAGGGTTATTCATAGTCCAAATGCAAAGTTCAAAGCAAAAGTGAATTTTATGCAATCCATAAATAATCCATGGAGGTTATCTCCATTAAAGAACACTGAGACAAAAATACTGCAAAGATTACAAAGACAGACATTTGAAAAAAATGCTGTCTGCAGTGACATAGCTGGTGAAATTTTTATTATGGAATTCAACACATACTTCAGAATAGAAAAAAAAAATATGTAAACTTGAAGCTTCCATATAGCTGAATTATCTCATAATTATCTACAATATACATCACACTGGAGCAAATTACTCCTAGGATAAAGAAACCTACAACAGCTGGACCACACACATTTCAGTGATACAAGTTAGTAAAATAACCTCCTAAGTTTTTGCTGAAGATTCATGTAATAAATATCAGAGTTCTTCCCTGCTAAGTTCTTTCTCCTTAGCATTAAAAAAAAAAAAAAATAAAAAAAATGAAGGATTTTCAAGCCAAAAGCTGCATCTGGGTCATCACTGTTCCTGGTCAACGATGAAAGCGTACTCCATGAACTCATTTATACTTCTGGCTTCCCCTATGTCCTCTGGCAACAAGTTTGCCATTTGTTTCATATGAGAAAGTCCTTTCTTTTTCAAAGCTGGTAAATATTCAGAGACACCTGACTAAACTGCAAATAATCATTCCCACCGCACTCCTGAGTTTGCTGTTCATCTACCAGGGTCCTCTTCCAACCCCTCTTTAAAAGCAGAGTTTGGACTTCTCAGCCACTTCTACAGAGGCATTGCTCATCTCTCATTATCCTGATGAGCCTCTCTGTTCTTGCCTTTTACTACACTTCCCTCTAAGACAGGGCACCCTGTCAGTGTACCAGAATCATGAATGAATGTATCACACATTTAAATAGTGAGAACTCTGGAAGCTACATGACAACTTTCCCAACTGTGCAGATTTACCTTAACTTACATTAGTCCATTTGAGATTTGATTTTATCTTTTAGATAATACAGCATATGCAAATTAGAAAATATAAAAAACTAACACCTGATATATCAGACCTGTACTAATAACAGACCATACACATTCTGTCAGAATATATCTGTGCATGTGTCAAAGCTCAGGAAAACTCAGACTGACCAATGTAACCAGAATGCACCATCAATAATATGCCATAACAATAAATAGCTCAATTCCAGCCAGGCAATGCTCTGCTCTCAATCCACATCCAAATACACACAAGTATTTTATACAGCAATTTTTCTTCAGTTTGCTTATGACTTAATGAAGTTGCCTCCCTTTCATCTCCCCAACACACTTCTATCCTGGTAAATATTCAGTGGATTACCTGTCTCCAAATCGGCAGGAACCTGTTTTAATATAGAACGGACAGTTCGCTCTATCCTTTTCTGTTCCCAGATTCTCTGGGGGCTCTGGGTTATGCCAACTCACACCATTCTCCAGCTGTGGAAGAAACATTAAAATAGCAGAAGTTGGAAAACAGTAAAGAAATGGGGAGTGTCAAAAATAAAACTAACAACTGAATTCACATGCAATTAGGAGCACTGTGTTTCTACAAGGCAAGCTGAATCTATTTAAAGCATTGTTTTTCAAAGCTGCCCTGTGCCTTGGGTCTCACTTTATACACCTGTGTTGTGGTTTAACCCCAGCCAGCAGCCAAGCCCCACCAGCGGGATCAGGGAGAGAATGGAAGGGTAAAAGCTGGAAAACTCGTGGGTTGGGATCAAGACATTTTAGTAGGGAAAGCAAAAGCCATGCACACAAGCAAAGCAAAACCAGGAATTCATTTACTGCTTCCCATGGGCAGGCAGGTGTTCAGCCATCTCCAGGCCAGCAGGGCCCCACCATGTGTAAGAGTGACTTGGGAAGACAAACTCCATCTCTCCAGATGTTCCCCCATTCGTCCTTCTTCCCCCCCACTTTAAATACTGAGCATGGTGTCAGATGGTCTGGAATATCACTTTGGTCAGTTGGGGTCACCTGTCCTAGCTGTGTCTCTTCCCAACCTACCATGCACTCTCTGCCTCTTCACCAGCGTGGCAGTAGGAAAAGCAGAAAAGGCCCTGGCTCTGTGTAAGCCCTGCTCAGCAATAACAAAAACATCTTCACATTCTCAACCCTGTAAATCCAAAATGAAGCCCCGTACTAGCCACCATGAAAAAAATTAACTCTACCCCAGCCAAAACCACCAGAATCCCGCAGAGAAAAGCTAGGACTATTTACTTATTTTTTTCTGCAACAGCCCAAAACTCAGCAAGTTCAGCATTATCTCTGTTTTGTGCATCTAGAAAAGGCTAAAATAAAGGTAACCTGCCAAAGGCCAGAATTTAAAAAAATTAAATTCATAGTTAGCACTGGAAGTGAAAGTGTCCATACCGATCGTCTTGGATCACTAAGATTTCTATAATTCAAAATGGCCTTACCAAGTTGCAAGCCTTGAATGACTACAACCAAGACATATAATTAAAAAAGGGAATTTTCATTCTAGCCAAACAATCGCTAAAGCTGACTGGCCTAAGTTCTCATTTTAAATAAACTGAAAATTCTTTTTATTCACAAGCAGCATTTGATCCAGCTACCAATTCTGTTCATGACCTGCAGCCACAATTTTCTATCACCAGAACAGCCCTGTTACGTCAGCAGTAACTGAACCCTGAACTGATACTAACATACCACATTTCTGCCTATTCCTTTGCAGGCATGACTGCCAATGCTTCTTGAGCTCTGAGCAGGTAGCAGCTCAGAGTAGTTTTCAACCTGTATTATGAAACAGATTCCCTACCGAAAGAACTGTTTAAACATGACTGGGAACCAAATGTAACTCCAGCGTAGCTACGGCAATCAATAAACAACGGATAACTAGGTTAAAACTTATTTTTCAGATTCATGCAGTAGTTTAAACAGAGCAAGAATCTTCACAAGTTGAATCATGTGACAGAGATAAAAGGCCAAATTATTCATTAAAGCAATCTCTAAGATTCAAATGAAAACTGCAATTTTCTTTGCTACACACTGCCAGTTTGAGATCCATGCTCTTCCAGGCATCCAAGCACTCAAGCCTCTCCCTCCCCCGCCTTTTCTTCCTTTTCCTTAAGGATCTGTGCCCTCCTCTACCACTGAATCCTCTGATTTTTGAGCCTGACATCTGCTTAAAAAGACAAGTTTATCTTGCCACCCAGGACTGACAGATTTATTCAGAATTACAATTCACAAATAAACCATCATGCATAGTGTTTTTTAACAGCACACAGCAGTATTTCCAGGTTCATTTTGACTCAGACCTCCTGAACAGTCATCAGCATGCACAACTGCACTGCCACCAAGCAGCCAGAAATATGCTTAATTATGTTCCACCCAGTAAATAATTGTTTACAGCTCATGCAAGCCACTATATATTAAATTTATTCAGGCCATTAGGTTCTCGAGAGCAGATGGACAGCATGCTAGAAGGCAAATACTGGATGGAAATTAAATTACTTTTCAGGTTTTTTTTCAAAAAGTCTCTGAGCATACCTGGCTTTCAGCTTGATCCAGCATCCTCTGCACAGCTGCCTATAAATGGTGCAAACACAGGACTAGTGAAAACCCTGAGGACACGCAAAACATCTGGTTTCTTTAGTTAAGAACCTAATTTACAATGCTCGATGATTATGCATAATGAAAGAGTGATGGGGTTTGCTTTAAAAAAAGGAGATTTACTTTGGCTCTGTAGCAATTTGTGCACTACAAAGCTGTTAAAGGATACATCAGACAAGACCCTCATGTAGATGATTTCCTAAACTAAATGATAGACAACATAAAAGTTTAATTTTCTTTTTTAAAACTATCATTGAACTATTGATGCTTAAATCTATCTCCTGCTCTGGTACACAGCCTGGTTACAGTTAAGTCCATAATCGTTTAGTTGCATTAAATGTTTTAACTTACACATTTTATGGAACACACAGAAAAATGCAATGCTTAGTGAGCCTCTGTTAAAGCAGGAGATGTAACTGTTAAAAAACTTAATCATTGTAAGTTAACCATATCTAGCCTTCCATATACAGGAAAGCAATGAGGATATTCTTTCCCTTCCTTTTTTTAAGTGGGCTGAACAAAACAATACCACTCCCCAAAACTGGCTGGACACTACTTCTAACAAATTGTTCTATGAAGTTCCTAGAAAAAAGACATTTAAACATAATCAATACAGGCAAATATGCTAAGACTGGTTTAATTTGAAAGAGAATGAATTTAATTTAAAAAGATCAAATAAAAATTTAAAAATGCAATTCAAGATGAGGACCCAGAGAGCATCTGGTACTCATCACCAAGGATGTCAGATATTATCTACCCTAATAAAGAAAAACAAAACAGAACAAATAAACAAAAAAATAGCCAAAACCACCTTCCTCAAAAAAGCCTCAAATCACTACCACCCATCAAACCAGAAAATCTATTTCTTCATTTTAGGAGGAAATTGGTTTTTTTCTTATATCACTGTTAGAATTTGAATAAACTGCTGTTTCAAGACACAGGCAAAACCAATTAAACAACTTTCTGCTGCTGAAATGGGTGGCTCCACTCTTAGCTGGGTGATCAGTTTCCCTCTGGGTGCCTGTCAATGCCCTCTATGAGCCAATTTAACTCACTATCCCAGTAAATAATAACACACAACAACACAAAGCAAACAATCCAACAACCAAGCAAAAAAGAAAGCTGCTTCCATCTAGTCTGGGGACACAAGTTATCCCACTGTGGGCTTGGGCAAACCCAGACAAAAGGACAGAGGGAAGGAATAAAATCCTGCTGTTATCATGGTTCAACTCTCTTCAAACTGTATCTCAACCTTAAAGGACACGAGCATCATTTTCTCTCCCTACTCTGCAAAGAAAAATGGACACTTAACACCTGAGGAAGTAAGACAGGAAATACAACTGCTGTTCTTTGGCAACCCTCATTCCAGTGTTACATAAACAGTGGCACAACCAACTATTAACTGCAGAGAGACAGAACTGTCTCCTCATGGCTCCTCTCCTGCTGTGGCTACCAGACCTGGCCACAAGACACCTTCCAGTGAAATGACTGGAAACTTTGTGATTGTGGAGAATTTAAAATGACCAGATCCTAAAAAGCTGTAGTCATTCTTCAGTGGCAGTAAGAGGCCACTGTTACCTGGTTACTGTACAGGACATCCTACATCCAGGTCACTGAACTTCTAAAACTTAAGAAGAATATATCGTTAACAGAAATGTTATCAATCACTTGTAACTTCAATATCATTTTCTATTCCACCCAAGGAGCTCTGAGAAAAAGATACGTCCTGTTGGATGAGTCAGGTAAAGAAGAGCTGTAACACATCTTTTGATTACGAACTGTGTTAAGGAACAGCAGCAATGTACTTCCATATTCCATATCCTCTTTGGGCATTTTCTTCAGCACTGACTGTGTTCAACTGGGACATTAAGGAAGGGTTATCTTTAATACATGATGCAGAAAGTGCACAAATCAGAACCTGCATTGGCAGAGTGCCTTCATATTTACCTGATATAAACAATTACAAACTGTGAACAGCAGGATACGTTAAAAAGAGCTACACTTCAGGGTGTATGGACCCCTGGATGCTCTTTAACACCAAATAATAGTTTAGTAACTTAGACAGAATGGGTTAATTAACACATTTGCTAATTTTAACAAAATCCCTCTTCAACGTGCATAACCGTTGCATCTGATCACGTCACAGGATATATATCATGTATATCCTCCCACCACCAGGAATCACCTCTCTCTCTCTCTTCTCCTGTTGCTTCTGCTGTGCCACTTCTCTCTCTTTTCTTTGCTGCTCTTCCCATTCTTCTTTGATCTTCCTCTTTATAAAAAAAAAAAATTAAGAAACAATGCTTTATAATCAAAGTCAAAACTATCATGTTGCATTACAATTCTTTGACCATTAAGTTTTCATCCAGTCAGAAGCAACTAAATCTCTGACAAAAACCCTTTTAAGAGTTGTTTTCTTCTCAATTTTGCTTTTCTATATGAAAGACAGGAGAGCCTATGCTTTTAAACACACCAGCACCAAGAAAAATAGGTCTATCACAAAATAATAAAAGGTATTACACTAAGTCTACCTTGTTGCCAAGCACAACTCTAAGTTTTTACATCTTTGTACCTCTTCTTCTTCTTGACGCTTTCTTGCAGCCTCTTCTTTTTCTTTCTTTAGCTTGAACTCTTCTTGGGCCTTTTCTTCTCTCAGCAACCACTGCTCATGTAGTTTTTGCCTACCAATGAAACCAGACACCACTTAGACCACCCACATAATGACTACCCGTAACTGATGCAACTGTCATAAATACAATTCAAACTTATTACTACAGTAATAACTGCAACTTATGTAATCTTCTTTAAAAGAGAAAATTCCATAGGAATCATTCAGGCTTTAGAGAAAAGGACTGTGTAGCCTGACATATTCGATAAAGATTGTGTTTCACAGAATATGTTCAAACTTTTCAAAGTACCAAAATGGAATTGACTACAAAATGTTTATTGCATATATGTCAATTTCTAGATTTCTCACCTTTCTGCCTCAAGTTTTTTTTCTTCCTCTTCTTCCTCCTCTTCTTCCACTTCCTCCTCTTCCTCCTCAGACACAGATTCATCTTTTTCTGCAGCTTCTGGAAAAAACATGGTTTAATGCATCTACATAACTGGATGCTACTGCCAACAAAGACACACAAAATGATGTCTTTAAATAAACCCAGAAAAACACCAATCACTTCTAGTTCCACGGACAGTACCAAATACTTGAGTTACCTGAGTCCCTTAGTTTGGCAAGTGCCTGCCGCTTTTTTTTTCTCTTCTCTTTCTTCAGAATAGCTCTGTACTTTTGATGGCTGAAGATGAGAGAACATTATTGATGTTAAAACAGCCAAACAAATAACTTTTGTTACATGCACTTAATTTCCTTCAGCAATACAAAATCCCACAAACTGCAAAATTAACAGGCACTTATAATAACAGTAACTCCACAGCAGCATCTGATGTGACAATGAAATCTGTAAATCTGTGGCTATGCTGTTAAGGCTTGCATGTGGGCAGCTGCAAGAAGACACCACACACAAGGTCTCATCCTTTTTGAGCTCTGCCGTATTTGACATCATCACCAACTCCATGAAACCTCCCTCAGCTCCTGAAACTTGGTCACTAGGTAAGATGAGGGAGAGAAACTTGGGGATCTCCTACCCTCCAATTCTGGCAGACCTTTCAGCACATTCTAATCTTTCTTTTCCAGAACATGAAACTTCAAGTCCTTTCACTTCTCCTTTGATATTCTCCACAGGCAGCAGTCTCAATGCATAGCTAACAAAACACACTCCACAGCCCCCACAGACAATGCTCAGCTCTGCTCTTCTACAGAAGCTTGGCCAGACTCTTCTTTGCATGTCTGACAGCTTTGAACAGCTGCCTACAGACAGCACCATGTTTTCACTATGGTTAAAACTCCTCTAAGGGTCTAAAAGCCTTTTCACGTCAATCTCTATTCTGTCAAGTTTCATTCTAGCTTTCCTCTTCTTAGCCAGTTTATAATAGAGAATAGGAAGGAGGGACGATCTTCAGCTCTTGTCGTTGTGCCACATCAAATGCTGACTGACGAGAGATCTAATCCTTCCCCTTTCCGAGTGTGTAATTTTAAAAGATTCCAAAAGTGTAACTCAGACAGCCAGAACTTCACCCACATCTCCAATCCTGTTCAGGATTGCTCACATCCTCACCACCTGCACACCTGTGCATGCCGAAGTGACACCACGGTGCTTGTCCCGGCAGCAGCGCCTGCCCGTACAGACTCACGTCCCCACCTGGGCCCTGTGCCTCTGCCCCGGCCAGCCTGCCCGCTTCTCACCCCGTGTCCCAGCCTGAAATAGATCGCATCCCTTAGCAGGTGCCTGGGGCTGGCAAGCGAGAATCTCCTTCCCAGTTATCGGGGAACTTCCCTTCCTCGAAACCCAAGGAAGGGACGGAGGAACTCCCCTCACTTCCAGGCCAGCACACGAGGAGGTTGGCACACAGCCGACGCGCACGGAAACAGCGGCGCGCCAACCGCTCCAGGGCTGGGTTCTCCTCTCCCTCCAGCCGCACGGCCCCGGCGCAAGGCCTCGGCAAACACCTGGAGACCCCGGCAGGGGAATCCCGTGTGAGCACGGCTGTCCTGGCCCACAGCCCCCGCGGCGGGGCTGGCCGGGGCTCAGTCCGGGCGCGCACATCCCACTCCCTCCCCGCGCCGCGGCCTCCGCCGCTCCTCACATCACCCACAGCCGCGGCTTTCCCGGGCCCAGGACGCCGCCCCGCCCCGCTGCAGCTCGGGCGGGCGGGCACGGCGGCTCCGCTCCCCCCGGTTCCGGCCGGGGGCGGGACCAGCAGCGCCCCCCACCC
>VYZT01057560.1:0-87997 GCA_013400735.1 Pomatostomus ruficeps | reverse complement strand
CCGCCGGGCCACGGCCGCGCGGAGCTGCGCCACTGCCGGGCCCGGCCACGGGGCGGCCTCAGCCGCGGCCGCCGTGCGCTCGGACGGTCCCGACCAGGACGGAGTCGCGGCTCTCCGCAGGGACCCGCGGGCCTTTCCCTTTCTCCTGGGGGCTCCCGGTCCCGACCCGGCCGCGGCCTCACCTCGGCTTCCCCAGGGGGGGCTCGGGCACCAACATGGGCGCCGCCATCTTGGGTACCGACAGGACGTCACGTGACCCCGCGGCGGAAGGGCGCGCAATCGGTTCCGGGCGCGCTCCCGGGGCGGAGGAGCGTCTGGCGCTGGAGCGGCGCCGGGCTCTGAGCGCTTGGAGAGGGGAGTCCGAGCCACCGACCTCAAACACCAAAAGCGAGGGAGTGCGCTGATCGTTCCGTTGTCACAGAATGGGTCAGGTTGGAAGGGACCCCGGTGGATCATTGCTCCAACCTTCCTGCTCAGGCAGGGCCTGCACAGGGCACAGGGTTGTGTCCAGATGGTTCTTGAGTATCTCAGTGAGGGAGACTCCAGAAATTCTCTGGGCAACCTGTTCCAGTGCTCGGTCACACAGTAAAGTTCTTCCTCAGGTTCAAGTGGATTTTCCTATGCATCAGTTTCTGTCTGTTGCCTCTTGTCCTGTTGCTGGGCACCACCGAGAATATGGTCCACGACTGGACCCATCCTCTGGCATCCCCCTTTTGATACTCATTTGTGTTGATGAGGTTTCTTCTCAGTTCTGTCTTCTCAAGGCTGAACGGGCCCAATTTCCCCAGCCTTTCTTGATGGTGTGTAATGCCCTCAGCCCTGTTGGAAACTGGATGCCTGGGCAGCGGTGCCTGAGCTCGCCTGCGGTGTTGCTGCACAGGGCAGTACCTGAGTGATGCTCCGGGCAGTGACCGGCTGCCGACAGCCTGTGCTCTGTGAGGAACTGTGTGTGGGAGTGGGGTGTTCCGTGCCTGCCATGAGGTGAACTTTTAGTGCGTCCTTTGGCTGCTTATGAGTATGGCTGCCCTGCCCCACAGCTTCTCAGAGTTGAGGGAAGTCACAGTTCCAGTGCAGGGGCACACCAGAGTGGTACATTGATCAATTTAGCTCACACTGCTGATGTATTCCCATCGTCTCTGAGGAGTAGTACCTGACCTGATTATAAACGCATTTCATGGCAGGAAACTACTACACACAGACCCTCATGGGTATGATGGGTGGAAATATGCAAGCTGTCAGTGATCAATTCCTCCGTGACAGGAGTTATAGATTGCAGCCTTCAGAGGCAGTGTATTTGTAGCTTTCATTTGGGCATGTTTTGCATAGCGATTAATAATGTACATTGTTGATTAAGGTCTAAATTATTCTCCTAAACCACAATGTAGGAGCTTATTTCCTGTATCCTAGAGGTACTACACTGCATAAACAGCCGGAGCTGCCGACAGTGAAGCACACCACAGCAGGCTCTGTCAAAATCTGACTAATTGACGGCGCTGTTCATTAACAGCATAATGAGTATCCTCTTATTCTGAAGCTCAGTGAAATTATTCAAAGCAAGCATGTGACTGCTATAGTCAGCAGTTACATTTGCCAATTGACCAATGAATATTCAGACCATGACCTCTCTGCTTTTACTTAACCATGTGCTGAGACACTCTTTTAAAATGAAGGAGTTGTCATCAGCAGTACTTCCACTGTTCCTTGTGCAAAACATACATATAAAATAAGACATAATTTGCTGTTTCTTGGATACAGAAGATGGCAGTATTGTGCATTTAACAACTGATGAACCATTGACACCCATGAAAGTTTTGAAGAAAACAACCTAATGTGTTTTGTAATCTTACTTCATTAGGAAATTACAACGATAATTTTAATCCTCCCTTCAGCAGAGGAAGTGCTATAATATTAACCTTCCTTTAAACTAGTTATAAGTCTAAATTGAGAGATTCAATAATTTTTTTCTTTGGTATGCTACGTTTCATCATGGCATTTTTCCAATGCTCTTGGGGAAGGCACCATCTTAAGCTTATCTATTTCAGCAATGAAAAGTAGGATCTCATTTTGAGAAAACACAAAAGAACAGCTATTACAGATATCCATAATGATTCTGGAAAAAGCTGTCATTCTCTTCAAAACAGGAATACAATGAACAGTTGCATTTTTCTCCATTTTGTTTATTCTTATTAATTTACACACATACAGCAGCTTGATCTTCAAGTCCAGGTGCAGACTTCCATACAATTTAATTGATACAGTGTCAGAAAGAAAAAATAAGGCCATTCCAGGCAAGAGCCATTCACATATCCAAGGTAATACTGTATTCCAGTCAGTAGCTGTTACTCCTTACACTGGAGTTACAGACCACAGGCCTTCACAAGCATAGTTTATTTTTGTGGCAGCCTTCAGGTTGTGGAACTCACCTTTCCGTATTTCCTGAAGAAGAATACTCCTGTATGGTCCAGTGCCACGTGGACCCCATCATGAGAAGGTCAGTACTGGATGCACAGATTATACTTCACGAAATAGCCCAGAACAGAGACACTTTTATCTTAAAACTTGTAGCTATGTAGCAGGTAGTTTTGTACCACACTGCACTATAAATCTCTGTGTGTCTTTCAAGATGTATGCACAGAACTGTGCATGCACAGTAGAGCAGCTCTGAGTTAAAGTGCAGTGACACTGCCACACATTTGAACTTCCTTCCCTATGGCTATTCTGGTTTCCATTTCTTGTATTTTCTGCCATTCTAGACTGACATAAGCAGATAAGAAGTGTTCAGTCTGTTGTATGCCCAAGCCACCTGTGGAAAAAAAGAGATATATTTTCTAAGCATACAGATTATGTAAAAGTTGTTCTCACTATAATATTTGCCATATGCTGCAGGAGAAGACTGGCACCTTTCTTCCTGGAATTGTACATATCTTCTTTTTTTCATGAGTGATGAAAATGAACATAAGAGAACACGAGGGAAATGGCAGTCAGTCACTAGCCCAGATTTGTCGGACTCAGAAAATACACGCTAAGTAGGAGACATCCAGGAAGTGTGGGTTTGGGATGGGTCAGTTTTCGCTGACGCTTCGGGGCATGTTGTTTGTATTACAAAGATGACGATGAAGATGTGGCAGCACCATCCTCCCACCCCCTCCATGCTGGACATTTCTGCTCACACTCAGTGCCAACCCTGCTGTGGGCTGTCCTTGGTGCTTTCCACTGCCAAGTGCCCTTTCCAAGGAAATATATGGGAATGCTGGAGAATGTATCCTTCCCTCACCTGCACGACTGTCTCAGTAGGTAAATGGTTTTCTCACACACTGTCTGCTTCTGTGAGCACTGATAAAAACTCGGTGACAACCAAGTCGCTTCTGCACTGTCACAGTGATGACAGTGGTGGCAGTCCTCATTCAACACCCTGTTCTGCCAAAACCTCAAAAAGACATGCAGTGTTTGTCATTTCCAGTGCACCCAGGGAACTGCACAGCGCTGTGCACAGCTGGGTCTGCAGTTCGCCAGGTACATTTCCATGAGTGACTAATGCTGACAGTCACACATTGACTCTTTCCTCACAAGAGCTGGACACAACTATTTAAGACTAAAGATTAACTTCCTCAGAGTTTAAAACTGTTAATTTGTCAAATCTGAAAACTGAGGTTAAGTTTAGCCATAGCTGTTAGTTAACTTATACAGTAGCTATCAATATTTTACTTCCCTGGGATTTTCCATTTCAAAGACATTGAAAGGAACGAAAAAAGTACATTGCTAATCACGTGGAGAAGATGGAAGGGATTTGTTTGTTTTAACAAGTCATATGCTTTCTTGAAATTTCAGTCCTCTCCTGATTTGTTTGGTAGTCCAAATTATGATGTATTTTTAAGTATGTACATACAGATAATACATGAACTTGTGTAGACCAAAAGCACTGAAAAAATGACAGAGATACTCTTATTTTCAACCAGGCAGACAAATTCATTTAGTACAATAAGAGAAATAATTATTTACACTAGTGCAGCACTATTTCTGGAATGCAGATCGTGCATGAAATTCTGCATGGCTGTGACCAGTAGCTCCACAGTAGTTAGGAAAAACGAAGGTACTAAAAAAGAGGAACTACTTAAAAATCTAACACCTCACAAAGTAGTCAGTTAAAAACATGCCTTGCATATGTGCATGCAGATTGTCATTTGTTCAAGCAAACTGATGCCTGACTGATTAATCAGTGGCAAACAAATGCAGACATGCTTAAACACTGCTACATATCTGGCCTAAACGGGAGCAGAGGGACTGAGCAGAAAGTTATCCATGCATGTAGATTTATTAAAGATACGAAGTGGCAGAATGTCTGTCTGCCTTTTTAGACTATGCAGATATACACCATTTGTAAACAGGAAAGTTGCAGCGCTTTTTAAGGCAGTATTTACAAATAGCATTAACTGGAAGCAAAGTTATCTTCCTACTAAACACCTGGTGTAGTCTTGCATGTCCACCTGGCTTATATAAAAAACAGGCTGGCTTTGGGGAAAGATTTATAGATGTGTAGCAATTGGTTGCTGATGTGCAGCACTCTGTGCATGTACAACTGGATAAGCACATGGGCCTTCAGCTGGATGCATTTGGCACACATCCATGTTGCTGTGCACATATATATCAACTGCACGATGCTCTCCTTGTGAGCTCTGAGCTAGGGTGTTTATCACACTGCTGCTTCTCCTGGTGTCCTCCCCTCTCTGCTGGAAAAAATCATTTGTCTTGTTTCTTGCCAGCAAGACAAATTGGGGAAAGTCAGCCATCCTGGCTGGAATTCAGCAGCTCTGATCAGGGAATCCAGTCATGTCCTCTGAGTTTGTTCCTGCTGGGTATCGTGTGCCTTTGGTGTACTTTGACACCGGCCCTGTGCAATTCTGAGGGGAAGAACTGATTTGTGGTGTTTTACAGCAGGCAGAAGTGGTGATGCTGTTTATCACACTCAGTTCCATTTGCCTTCAGACAGCAGGGAAAGAGTGCCTGGCTTTTCTCCTCTCTTCCTAACTTCTTCAGTGTTTCCCTCAAAGATGCAAAAAATTCACCTGTTTGCTATTGAAGCGATGCACGAGTTTACCATGAAACTGATTGCGTTCACATTCTTTTAGGATTTTTTTAAAGTTACAAGTGTTACAGGAACCTGATAGTCCTTCATACATCTGTACATTTTTCAGTGCACTCCGTTTGATATGCATATATACAGCGTGTTAATTTAAGCTGTCATTAGAAATGAATACATCACTTTTTTGTTTTCCTAGGCGTATATTGAACATCTAAGCAGATAATGTATCCAATAGTTTTGTACCCAGCCTGGGTTGCCTGGTGAGAATAAAGAGGTGCTGGGAATCAGTTTGGTGAATGACTTTTAAAGATGGGATATCAAGTCTTTTAACACTGGCTTCTAAAAATAGTTTAAATTACTGAAACAGAAAGTTCTCTGTTACCTGAAAGTCCAAGTGTCTAATGTAGTAAATAGTGGTTATTGTTTTTCATAAATTCAGTCTCATGGTTAAGTCAGATTTTCACACTGTCACTTGAGTGAAACTCTTTGGGTTTGCAGTCTCAAGACACACTTCTTAGTGCTAAAGGACCAACAGAAATTAGTTCTGAAGCAATCTTTAATGTAGGAACTAACCATTAATCAGAATGGCTATGGAGAGTACAGCAACAGAATGAAATAAAGTAATCCTGTCTTGCTGCCTAGATTGCAGAGACTGTTCAAATACCTGCAATACACTTCAGTTTCTGAAGTGTTTTTCCTCCACATTTATTTATTTGTCTTAGTAAACATTTGATTAATAGGGTAGACTGCATTAAAATATTTCCGTGTGTGTGTGTGTGTATACACAGTGGGTCATGTCTACAAAACAAGAATATGTTCCTATTCAACATGTTTCCTACTAAGTCCTTTTATTGCGCCTCTACTTACTCTAGTTACTACCGTAATAAGCCTCTGACAGGATAAAAGTATTTCTCCATATATATAACAGTTTTTTTGTGCAAAGCAATGCCTCAGATGTGGGGTGTTTTTGTGTAGAACAAGGCATTTGCTCTGCTGGGCTCAGACCAGCTCCTGAGCCAGGACATGGAGGTGGGACTGGGGTGGGGATGGGGGGACACGGCTCTGTGCCCATCAGGCTGACCCTTCACAAGTGCTGTGAGTTCAAAGGCAAGCCAGGGGCAATGCCTGAACCCTGTTTTTTGGGTCCAGGGATTCTGTGTTCATCACAGATTGCTTTTGTCAGAGTGAAAAGGGTGCCCAATCTTCCTTTATCCTCAAGGACCCTCAGTGGGGCCAGACAGTTTCTCATAGAAGACAGGTGGCAGCTTCCTTTGGGATCTAGTGGCGGCCAAGTTTCAGATTCACCTGCTGTGGGTAACAGTTGCCAGCTGCTCTGGTGTGACATCCCACAAGACACCTTGTGTGTCGGTCTGACACTACACATGTGAGAAAAAAAGATTGGCCTGGAGCACTCTGTAAAATTTGTATTTTTCTAAAAAGGAGGAAGGAAAATTAAATACTTGTTGCAGCTTTTTTTTTTTTTTTTTCCTACAGAGAAAGGTAGTAAATAACTAACAGAAGACACTTGTTTCTAGTGCCTGTTTTTAGCTAAAATAATGGGGGTTAATTATTAAACCTTTCACTTGGTTGCTCACTTGTGCTTCTGATGCTTTAATCCTGGGTCACAGAAAGTTTAAGAGTGCTTTACAGGGGAGACTCACTTCTTTTTGCCTCAACCTTTCCATGCTGACGGGATGTTACGGGCTTTGCTGCTTACACTGTCTGTAGCTGCCATTGCTCATGCGGAGCTCTGCAAGCCAGGTAAGATTTGGAGCTGATTCCCATCCTTCTTTAGGTAAAGTAGCTATCAGTTTTGACTACAAAGCTGCCAGCTTCTCAGATTTTCATTTTAACTGTTTGTCTTCAGGTTGAAGGTTGAAACACAGAGCATTCCGTTCTTTAGTGAGTTTGCAAACTAAGTATCGAAGTTAATCTCACTTAAAGAGGTCATGGTAAACCTCACTGAGACTCTGTAGGGCTTTTTTCGTGCAAGTAACTTCTGTTCTCCTAAACGATGAGCTCTTAAGGCACGTTTAGAAACTGACATTTGTGAAATAATCAGGGAAGTAAATGATCTAAAATCCTGTTTTGACAGATTACCTATATATGTTTGTTTTTTTCTGTTTGTGTCAGATGCACAGAATGCTTTCAAAGTACGGATTAGTATCAAAACAGCTTTGGGAGATAACGCAGTAAGTAAAGTATCTTCACATATTCTTCCTAACCCAATATCTGCCGAAATAGAATTAATATATACTGTAAAATTTCTGAAGGCAACACACGCAATTTGTTCTGCAGTGTTAATTGTAATAGTTTACTCAAGTCATGATCCAGGCATCCATTTCTTGACATTTGGCTAGCCCACTCCTTAAAATGACATTCTTTAGGAGAAATATAAAGCATGCCGTTCATAAAGACAATTTTCTGTCAAAGATTTTCTTTTTCCCCTGGAAAAGCAGTAGGGATGTTACACTTTATGCATGAGACGTGCTTCATAAATGTAAGTCTGTATTTTGGGAAAAGCACTTCTGCTCAAGAGTGCTAATTGTAAAGTCAAGCATGTCTGGGAAGAGAAGCAAGAAAAGATTTTTAGGTCTTTATGAAATGTGACTTTATATCAGGCTCTCAGACAAGCATTAACTATAGAGATCATTCAAATATGTCTCATCAATTCCATGCTAATGGAGGGCTTCAGATAGTGGCCTTTCTTCTCTGCCTGTGGTGCACAGGCTTGTCTCATGAGGGCTGAAATGCTTTGGCTTAATTCAGATCTTTGGGCTTAATGTAGAAGTACCGGTGTGAGCAATGAGAGATATGTAAGACACTGGGACATTGGATGGCTGAGTGGTCCTTCCTGACTCAAGACACTCTGTAATATGTCAGAGCCCAGTACTTCGTTAGTAGTTTTGAATATTTAGAGCAAATCTGCAGCATGTTAACAGGGCTCAGAAGAAAATTAGGTATGAAACATCCTGGACAGTCATCTCCACTTGTAAGTCTGGTGTCTGATTACCTACAAAAAGCAGTAGTTTACATATTATAAAAGACTGGTAATATGAGAAACTCTTTATGACTGTAGAAGCTGTTCTAAAATTACCCTGAAAGATCAGGTAATTTAAACTAACATTAGCAGAGACCTAAATTTCACTGATATCTCCATAAACCAGACAAAGTACAAAGAAATATTCAAGGTACCTGCTAAAGTAAATGTCTGGAAATTCATACTGAAATAAATTTTTTTGGGTGAGAGACTTTAATTAAACAGTAGTGCGAGCCTGTTGTGGTTTTTTTAATATTAAAAATAGTGTAATACTATGGCTGAAAATATGTCAAAATAATTATTAAAGCTCCTCCTGGTGATAACTGCTAATATTTTGATTTAATCTTGGTTCAACATAGTAGCAGAGAACAAAAATTGCAGTTCCCAGTAATGCCCTTTTGTAGCGCCTTTTCTTTCGCCAGCTATAATAAAATAAGGGGAGGTTGTTTGATCATTTGTAATTTTTTTTGGTTTTTTCATTCAAAAAGGGTATGAGCCAAATCATTACCCTTGAAGGCACTTTATATTGCAAGAAAAAAAGCAATAACTGAGGAGGGTATTTTTTTTGGTAGTCATTTATTTCCTATAAAAAAAAGTGTAAAAATGCAAAGAATGGGACAATTGAGAACAGCATTTTAGAACAACAGCTTGCTGAAAGTGGTATGATGCCATACAAAATCACCCACAAATAATAAACAATTTATTAAGTACACAGGTAGTAGTAGTTCCTTTTCATAGCTATTGCAATCTTCTCTGTGAATGATTGAAATCGAAAACTGAAACTACTATGAAACTGAAATTCATTTTGGTTAAAGTATTTCAGACACTTTACCTTTTATGTTATTTATTTATTTTAGCAAAGAAAAGTGTTATGCTGTCATTGTGTCACAGTGGGACACAGTCAGCTTCGTTAATTTCCAAGTCACTTCAAGGTCCATGATAGCAGAAAGCCCTGATACTGGGGGAATTTTTCTCTAGGAGTGGCAGGATAATTCCAGTGTAATTCAGGGGCATAGGAAATAGGTTGCTGCAGCTTTTCACATGGTGTAGTGCAGGCCATCCACTATGTGTGAGGCTGATGAAAACAGGACATGATTTTTTAATTTGTTCGCCAGGTAAGCTCCATTCTGAGGCAGGGAGTTCCATTTAGTGTGTTTATTTAGTTCTTATCACAACGGAGCTGGAAAGAGCAGCTCAGATGCAGAAGGTATTCAGCCATTATCACTTTATTTGCAAATAATGGCTGTACTTGACAGACACATTGTTTGCTGATCCATAGGATGAAACATGGTGCGTGTAGGCCTAAGTGGAAGGTGATTTATGAGTCTCTCTGAGGATGGTTTTGACTTTATGAGCAGCTTCTGGACTAGCTGCTAGTCACTAGTTGCTTTCTGTTCACAGAGTCAGCAGAGGGGTAGAGAGTTAATTCAAAAGGGACAGAGGCAACTAGAGAGTGAGAAGTAATGAGCACTGACAAGTCTGTGTGACTTGGTGTCACTATTCATTTTAACCGTAAGTGTCAAAGAGTTGGCACCTCGGGGGCTGCAGCCAAGTGAAGTAGAAAGTGCACTTCCCTTCTGGCTCATGTATGCAGGCTGCTTCCAGGGCAGAGGATGAAAAGGAGGAAGGCTGACATACACCTTGTGTCTTGACACCAGATGGGATCCAGAAGTGTGTTTGTGCGTCTGTAGCCTGAATGGCTACAGTTAAACACAGGTATACATGGAAGGGAAGAGATCTTGGAGGGTCCCTAGTCCTCTGCTGCTCAAAGCCAGGTCGACACAGAAATCAGGTCACGTTGCTCAGAGCAGTCGTGTAATATTATATTCTCATTCTGCTATCTTAAATTTTGTCTTTTAGAGCACTATTATAGCATTTGACCCCATCAGCAACCTACACTCATCATCTTTCATGCATTATCTCATCATCTTCTTCATTCAGTAAGAGGCATTTAAGACCGCCTTTCACAGTTAGCTGTGTCCAATTCTGCTCCTCCTTAACATAAAAAGGATGGCAACTAAGCCAGCATCTTTGTGTTGGTTCCTTAGTAGCACAATGAAGATGGTAAACATTAATAGTTCTGATGCCATCATGTGGTGTTTCCTTGATAAATTATGTTTATAGTGTGTAGTTGCAAATGGTATTTAATGTTTCCTCTAGAGCAGCAGAAAGTGTGGATCAGTAGCTGCACAATAGGAATAGCCTCAGTCATGAGCTGCATGCCAGGCCTTTGCATTTGGAGGGTAAAGACAAAACTGATAAAGCCCCATAGTAGAATGAATCGGGTGTAGTGGAAGGTGTCCCATGGCAGGGGAGTTGGGATGAGATGATCTTTAGAGTCCCTTCTAATCCAAATCATTTAAGGTTTCCTTGCACCCATCCCTCTGACTGGAGAAAGCTGCTGATTAGAAACTGCTTTCTGGAAATTCGTGCCCACCTGTCCTGAGTTCATACAGTTTGTTAGCTTGAAGTTGTTCTTGCCTTACTTTTCCTCCTCATTATCCTGCTTTCCCCTTGTATATTCCTGTACGCAGTCATGTACAGAGGTTCACCTGGAGCCCACAGCCACCTCCATCTCCTCTACTTGCTGCTTAATCTGCATTTTCTTGGGGCTTCTTGCCCTTCTGCCCAGAGAGTTGTCTGCAGTTTCTCCTAACTCAGGCAGACCCCTGTTTTCTGCTGAACTTTCTCTGCCAGTCTCTTCTCCTTCTTTCTTGCAGTTTTTTGTTTATTCTGTCTCTTCTCAAGTGCTTGCTCTTTCAGCTGGGCCTGGAATTCCTCCTACAAATTATTTTCCCTGTTTTGAGATACCCTTTTTGTTACTCTGACTTAAGTCCTAGGCTACTGCATTATTTATGAAAACTGTGACAAATTGTGCATGTATATATGGATTGCATTAAACATAAACATACTGAGTACACGTACTTGGTAGTGCTGCATTGTATTTGTGTCCATGTAAGCATGAAATGGAGTGTGCTTCATGATTATCAATTTTCAAGACAACTGATTAAATTATCTCTACAGCTGGTTTAATCCACTAGCTAACAGATTATTTTTTTTCTGCCCTTTTGGACCTGTTCTCAAAGACTGCAGATGGCATGTAGGGATTCAGTCCATAGTGCCACACACAGGAAAAAGACATCTTTCCTTTTATTTCTGCAAATTGTGCTTCATGGTTTAAATACAGATATCTTTAAAATGATGATAAGTAGTTTTATGTCTCCCACCTGTATCAATTCCTTTACTACATGATCTCTAGTTGCTTTCATTAATGTCATGTTTTCATCAGTGCAGTGTGATCAAAACACAAGCTTCTATAAATTTTTTCCAAAGAGTTTCTCTCTGGGTTTTTTTTTTCAGTTTAAGTTCCCAGGTTGGCAAGCATTGTCACAGTATGCTCACAACCCTCTTCATTCATGAGGCAAGAGTGGTGAGTGAGAACCCTGGTTCCCAGCACTGCAGCTGCATTTTAATGCTGCTCAATTTGTCTGCTGCCTCAGCTTTGCTGTCCCTGTCCTGTCTCATCTCAGAGAGCCCATGTTACTCAACGTTCATCTAGGGATAAAGAAGATCACTTTCTCCCCTTTAAATGGCTGCCTCCTTTCCTGTTTAGTTTCCTAGTCCACAGGATGCCAGCACCACGTGAGGGCTGTGGATATCTGGAAGTTGGGTTCCCTTTTCTTTGTTGAGAGGTTGCATCTCCATGCACCCAAAATCAGAATTTAAAAACCAGAATTAAGAGTCAGAATTTTCAGTGCTATTTACTGCTTTTTAGATGTACATTGCTGCTTTTTGAATGTGTTATAAAGGATCAGGAAAAGTAGGTCCAAGTTGACAAGAGAGTTAAGTATCCACACCACTGGGTTTCTGGTTTGGATGATTACAGAGCAGATTTTTTTAATGCTGAAAGTTAAAGATCAGATTTGTGTTCTGATTGACTGAATAAAGCTGTTTCTAACCTCCCTTAATATAATTCCAAGAAACTAATAATCTTTGTAATCTGCGGAAAGTGGAAATTCAATCAGTATGCCTCAGTCATGGCTCCTGTTATAAAAATGTAATAGATGCAGTTCTTACAGGTCATTAGAATTGCATACATTAATGAAAGCCCAGGGGAACCCAGTGAAGCTGTCTCAGAAAACTTATGAAAGCTTGATTTTTCATCAAGACAACAGAGAGCAGTTTTTGGAGCCTACATTCTGCTTCTTATTGAAGTAGTAAGGATGCTACTTTCTTTCTTTTATCTCACATGCAATATAATAATTTGTAATATAGTTGAGTCTTCTTGGAATCAGGACAGTGTGAAGCAATAAGGCTGCAATCTCATTTTATTTCCTGGTGTCCTGAGGTCCAGCTCCCAGAGACCACCTTCAACATTAGGGTTTTGTTATTATTATTTTTCAGCAGAGCCAAATAGTCTTTGATGGTGGATTTAGACCTTCTACTTTAACTGAGTTTATCCAGCAAAAGAGGCAAGGCCACGAGTGCTGCTGTGTGGGGAGAATTCTAGTAATATGCCTAGTCTTTGGTATAAGAAACTTTACACCTCCAGTTTGGTCAGCTTTCAGAAACATTCAGTTAAGTCAAGTTTTGGAAACATTCTTTGCCATTTATATTATTTATATTACAGTTTATATTACACTTCTTTTTTTCATTAGAAAAAGTCCTTTGTCCATACTAAATAATGGGCATTTATTTTCTTAGCACAACCAGAGTATTTATTAATTTTCTGGCTCAATACAGTATTTCAAGTTCAGCAACTCTTTTCCTTCTTTGTACTGCCAGCACTGGTGCCGAAACAAATTATTTTTTACCTTCCTTTACAGTATGCCTGGGATGCTAATGAAGAGTACCTCTTCAAAGCAATGGTGGCTTTTGCAATGAGAAGATATTCCAGCAAGAGCTCAACTCAGTAAGCATCTGCTTGGATTTGCCTTATGCATATTAACAATGCTGCATGTAGTGACCTGTCCTCTGCTGTACTTAACTGTAGAAATCATTATATAGAGATTCTAGAAGCAGGCTGTTCCAGTGTACTCCTCTGACACCCAGATACATATTCAACGTCACACTGTCTCTGTCTGGAGCAGTGTTCCATCTTTGAAGCAGTATCCCTGTGGATGTGAAGTGACCCAGCTGTGGATCTCACTGGGATGGTGCAGTTCACTCTAAGCAGAATGTGGCAGTAAGATTTGACACCTTCTGGAGATCATACTGGGAGGAGGCGAAAGGACACACTGGGAGGAGGCGAAAGGACACACTGGGAGGTCAAGAAAGGCAGCACAGATCTTTGAGTAAGCAGCTCTGGTGCACGCTTCCTTAGAGCTCAGCTTCAGCAGTGTGCTGAGGATGAGCAGACTCGGAGCCCTGGGAGATGGATAGCTGTGCCAGTGCTGTGCTCTGCTGAGTGTTCCCATCCCTGATATCACAGCGGTTGAGTTACCTACCGTCAAGAAGTTTCAGATGTTGCAGTGCAGATAGAAATCAGCCTTTAATTGGTTTTGGGATTAAATCTGCCCTGAGGTATTGAATATTCTTTTCAGGCTTCTGATCCTCACTACTCTATGAAATTAGATACCAGATTAGACAGACCATTTAGCAAGCTATATTTTCACGATGTTCTTACCTTTCTTAAATGAAAAACCTTGTAAGTGCATTTCCGTGGGCCTATTATTTTTTTCATTGTTTTTCAGTCTGAAACAAAAGATTGATGGTTCTGGTAGGCTAACGAGAATAAGGTTTTCAATTTACTTAAAAATAAAACTGCTTCAGGCTGTCATTGCATTAGGTAAAGCATATTCCACATTTGCAAAGATATTAGTTAACTTTAGTCACGTGATGATTATTGTGGCTGCTGCACCTCTCTTAAGTAAAAGGGGATTTCCCCCTCCATGTGACAGGAGTGTTTGATTCCTGCTGTTTCATTTTCATTCCTCAGAAGTGGTCTCCTTTGAGCAAGAGAGCTGTTACATCAAGATTAACAAAAACAGCCAACTGTGCTACTCAACCGAATTAAAATGACACTTTAAAAAATGAGTTCAAGATACAAGCTAATTACAGATGATTATGTAGGACTTTTTCTCAGGTTTTCAAAGCAGCTGAGTTTTCATTCAGCATCTGATCCATAAAGATTCACTTTTGTATACTTATTTTAGTCCTGGGTCCTTTTTTAAAATTATTCGCTTCCTTCAAAGTCATGGTGCTTTCACATAGCAAAAAACCTGTGTCAGAAGTCAGTGATTTTTTTTCTCTTCAAGCACTGGTTTTCTACAGACTAAAATAAGGTTGTTTCAGGAATGGGAAAAAATCAAGTCAGTTGAAAAGACTAGAAGTTTTAATGGCAGTATCCACTCAGGGCAATCATGGAATTTATACTCAGTAATTCAGTTTCCTACCAAGAGAGTTTTCCCTATGGACAAATATGGTCATGCCAGTGTTACTCCATTTTGGAGGTGGTGTTGCACACGTCAATAATTCCCTGCTACTAAGTTAGTCAGAAAAGTCAGTATAATATTTGGAATCAGCCAGCTGTGGGCATCTTTACCTCTTTTTAAGATGGTATCAGACTTTCTGATGGGGTATAACTTGGGTACACCCCTCATGGGCTGTAGACTGATAATTCATCTAGGACTTAGAGATACCTTTGGGGTCCTTATAGACAACATGTCACCTGAAGGACATCTGTGCAGCTCTGCGATCTGGCACGACTTCCTAGGCAACAGTCTAGGGATCTCTCCCAAATCCCAAGGGACCTCAGAGTTTAGTCATGGAGAGGCCAGATGAACCTCCCAATACACCTCAAATAACCTGCTTGTTATGTGGGAACAGGAAGGCTGTGAAAGCCTCCATCCTGTTAGATGTCCTGGAAATAACACACTCCTTTTCCCACCCTTGTGGCTGGCAGCTGGAAGGAAGGAGTGCAGTCCCACTCCGTCCCCTCTGCAGCGGGAATGGAGGTGTGGGAACACCCAGCATCCCAGAGGGTGCAGGAGCATGCCGTGCACAGGAACAGTACCCTGGCAGAGCTGGTGAGGAGACTTCACTGCGGTGAAGAGGGAGGCACAAGCAGGAGCTTGTAGCAAATAAATTACATTTCACTGCTGGCAAATAAATTGCATTTCACTACAGGAGCTTTTGCAGGAAAATGCCAACAGATTTTCTTCAGGAGATATAAAAGACCAATGACTCATTATTCTGTCATATAAGAATGAACAAATTCCCTGTGACTGCATTCTGGTAGCGTCTAAACTTACAGAAATTTTGCATCTGGTTAATTAAAGTTTTTTGTCAAAATAAAACTCATGAAAAAAATCACTATTATTTTACATAATTAAATATTAGTTCGGCCAGGGTATAAATTACCCACATGGCCATAGCCAGGATGTGACAAACCTCCCCTTTAACATCCCAGTAATTTCTAACCCACCCACAGCCCTGAAGTAATGCACAGCCACAACTAACTTCCTCATGAGACACAAATGCTATTAACTTCAGCAAGCTCTATCAGCTCCCGAAATAATTTGTCTGGTGGATCAGGATAACCATTGTTGCAGTCTGCCCCATCATTTTTGATATTCAAAGTCACCTCTTGTTAGGCTTCTGAAGCTGGATGAAAGCCAGCCTGTGATGAGAAGCATTTCAATGTGCTGCTGCAAACAGCAGCTGATGCTGTTGTTGCCCTTGTGTAACCACTGAATGACCCAGCACAGAGTGGGAAGGATTGCATGTTACATCTTGAGTTCTCTACAGTTAATTTCCAAACTGAAATTTAATAAATCATGTAGCAGTGTTTAATGTTTGAAAGGCTTGTCAAATTTTCAAGTTTGTGCAGAACAGAAGAAAGGCACAATCAATCAAATTATTCAGTAACTATTAATAAAGATACAAATAAATACTTCTTTTTCAGTGGAGAATTAATACCCCTCTATTTCCTGCTTTATATATGGCCTTTCAATTGAGTCTCAATACATATGGTCATGAACTACGTAAGCCAACCTTTGATCTCTCAGTGTTAAAAAATTATTGTTGTAGCCTGTGTTAGTAACCCTGGTTTCTCTAATCTGTGACTCATTTGGAATAATATGCATCTCTTTTGGGCCTGAGACTAGTTAATATTTAGAGCAGAAAGAATGTCAACACATTTGTTTTCATTCAAATAACAGAATCTACTTTTGGTACATCTTCCCCCCATTTATAGATAAAAAAGCTGAAATTTTCCTTACGAAGTGACCAGAAAAAAATTCATCAACATCCATCTTCCTAAGACAGGCTTTTTTCATACTAAAAATATTGTGACAATTTAGAACAACAAAATGAGATTCTGAAGTAAAGCTGTTACATCAAGGTGATCCCATGGCTGCTGGGAAAAAATAATGTTCCTTTGCAGAAGCAGCTGCAGAGCCCTGTGTTGGAAGAGGTGTGACGCTTTTGGGACAGCTGGAGATAGGCACCTGGAACTTGGGAGCTGTGGTTCTTTCATGAGCTAACAGCCAGTGTGGGCACTGTTTGACAGCTTTTTCTTACCCCTAAACAATCCTTTAAATCTCCATAAGGAACAATGATGGTGTTTCAGGCCAAGGATTTGCTGGGGTTTCCTGCACTTTACTCACTGGTATTTTTGTATATTAAAGGAAATGCAATTTTGGACTTTTGCCATGGTGCCATAAGGCCAAACCAGGATCTTGTCATTTGGATGATAACAGTCTCCTATAATCCCATGTCAGAAGTCTATCAACTGCTAAGGAAAGAAAAAATGTCCGCATACATATTTACAAATGCACTTCATTAGTGCCTAGAGAAGCCAGGTTTCTCACATCTATACAGTGTGATGGCATAGTTGCAATGGTTCTGCATGTTGTGAATCAAATCTGCAAGCGAATGGCATGGGAGAAAAAAAAGGTGCACCGCTGCACAGAAATTGCCATATTGATGCTTGTTGAACCAGTCTGTTTTGGTGTTTATTCATCCCCTTTGAACTTCTCATGAGTGGGATCATTCTCTTTGGGGCCTGGAAGGGTTTATGGCATTTGGATTCCACTGATGAAAAAGTGGTGGGGGTGAAGCCAGGTTTTGGATGCTTATAATTGAGAAGGATTTTAGAAACAACAGGGAGAAGAAGGAAGCCAAATTTATGTATCCTAGTGCAATCTTTCCTGCCCCTTGTTTCAGTGCTGCCTCTTGTTTCAGTGCTGTTTGTTCTAGGGAGAGATGTTAACCCCGTGGTGACTGACTGCCCTGTCTCATGCTGAAAGCCTTGGCACTTTAGGGAGACCCTAGCCTGAAGAGTCTTTGAATGAGGGTGTGAATGTCAAGGTGTTCTGCCAGTCCTTGTCTACCTTTATCTTTCTCTTTGGGGATCAATCTTTCTTCACTTACTCCTTTTCAAGACCATCTGTAGGGCAACACCAGCTCAGATTTCCCACCTGGCCCAGTTTTTGATTGCACCACAGAAACTGCAGCTTTAGGAACTTTGGCAACATGAAGTTTTGGGTTCTACTGTTATAAACACCCAGATAGAAAACTTCCTCTGCAGTTAGAATTTTAGATATTCTGTGAAGTCAGCAAGAGTTTGTCAGCCACCAGCCAAAAGTAGGCATTTTTTCCTCTCTCCTGTAGATTTTGTGCTTGCCTTTTGTTTTGTAAAGAATAAATCTGCTTTCATCTTCTGACTGTTGCCAACAAACTGATGTAAACATCTTTTCAAATTCAGGAGGATGGCGTTCTGCTTTTATCTGTAAAAAATTCTCTGTATTTGCAAAATTGATACTGTTCTAGAGAGGTAGAAGTGGTCATTTTGGCTCTGCAAAATCATTGCTTTCCATTTTATTGCATATTTCTCTGAAAAGTGCACTTATAGCCCAGAAAGCCAACTGCATCCTGGGCTGCATCAGGAGCAGGGTGAGGGAGGGGATTCTGCCCCTCTGCTCTGGTGAGACCCCACCTGCAGTGCTGCATCCAGCTCTGGGGTTCCCAGCACAGGAAGGACATGGACCTGTTGGACCAAGCTCCAAAGAGCCAAAATGAAATCAGCTCAGTTGGCTGGAGCATGGTGCTAATAAGGCCAAGCTTGTGGCTTCAATTCCTGTATGGATCACTCCCATAAGAGTTGGACTTAATGATCCTTGTGGGTCCCTTCCAACTCAGAAGATTCTGTAATTCTGTGATTAGAGGACTGGAGCACCTCTCCTGTGAAGAAAAGATGAGACAATTTGGTCTGTTCAGCCTGGAGAAGAGAAAACTCCGGAGTGACCTTTTATCATCTTCCAGTACCTGAAGGGAGCCTACAAGAAACATGGAAAGAAACTTTTGACAAGGGCATGTAGCAGGAAGAGGGGGAATGTCTTCAAACTGAAAGAGTAGGTTTAGATTGGATATTAGTAAGAAATTCTTTACTGGTGGTGACTCACTGGCACAGGTTGCCCAGAGAAGCTGTGGATGCCCCATCCCTGGCAGAATGCAAAGTCAGGCTGGATGGAGCACTGAGCAGCCTGGTCTAGCAGGAGGTTCAGTGCCCATGGCAGCAGGGTTGGAACAAATCTTTAAGGTCCTTTTTAGCCCAAGCCATTCTATGATTCCATTAGATAGATAGATAGATAGATAGATAGATAGATAGATAGATAGATAGATAGATAGATAGATAGACCTTGTAAAACAAGATAGTGCACTACCTGGGGCACCCAAAACATCACTCAAAAAAAGCTTTCATCAGGAAGTAAAACATTTCTACAAAATATCCATAGTGAGGTACTGTGATCTGCCTTATAAGCAGATTCCTGGATGGATGGGGACTCCCCAGGCATGGGCATTCTCACTGTCTCCTGTCCCTCTCACCCCCAATCACACCAGTGCCACCAGTGCCACTAATCCCACCAGTGCCACCAGTCCCTCTAGTCCCTCCAGTCCCTCCAGACCCACCAATCCCACCAATCCCACCAGTCCCTCCAATCACACCAATCCCATCAATACCACCAGTCTCTCCAGTCCCCCCAGTCCCTCCAGTCCCACCAGTCCCCCCAGTCCCACCAGTCCCCNACCAGTCCCCCCGCTCCCTCCAGCACCCCCAGTCCCTCCAGTCCCACCAGTCCCTCCAGTCCCACCAATCCCACCAGTCCCTCCAATCCCACCAATCCCACCAGTCCTTCCAGTCTCCCCAGACCCCCAGTCCCTCCCCTCCCAGTGCCCGTCGCGGCTCCCGCGGGGCCGGGGCGGTGCTGCCGGCTGCCCGCAGGTGGCGCTGCCCAGCAGAGCGGGGCGCGCTCGGATCCGGTCACGGTACTGAATGGGTCGGCTTTCACTCCCTTGCTTGGAATACTCATAGTTGTGCCATTCCGTAAGGGTTTTCTGGGATTTCCACCATTTACTATTAGGAATGTGGGGAAAAAATGGCGTTTAAAAGGCATTGCGCACACTATTTTGCATAATATGCCCTGAGAAGCCACCTGCCTGTGCCCCTCCACATTTAACCTCACATAAAGCTGAGCAATCTTCCTTTAAAATAGATAATATAAATATTTGACACAGTATAAGCTAAAGGGCAGAGGCCAGTGCCAGTAGAAGGACTAAATTTAGCTTGTTCCCTCCACTCTGTGCCTGGCTTTGTGAACAAAGATGTCAAAAAGGATAACATCAATTCCACTGATCTTCCCTCCAACAAACATATCTTGTGGAAGAACTGCACTCACTTGACAGTCATGTGGGCAATTCTCAATGACTGGTTCCTGTGGTATTTGCTATCAAAACCAGGATTCTTAGTTCACCAATGCATTTGCTCCATTATATGGCCTTCCTTTTTCACAGTCCTGATGATTATTGTTCAAATATTTCTCTTTCCATTTGATTATGCTAAATGTATGTCCAAGACCATGCAAGTTTGTAATAGATTTAGAAATTTGTTTGAAGACTCATTTGGTCTTCATAAGCTTGATATTTTTTAAATCATACTGAGAAATGGGAAATGCTGTGAGTGGTATTTTTTTCTTGAGTATTAACGTTTTTAAAAATAAGAATTTTTCTTATTAGAAATAAGAAAATATTCACCCTTAGGTGAGAGCAATATATTAAGAAAATCTAAAATATTTCAATAATACTTTCCGTGCTTCTTTAATGATGATTTTTGTTCTAACTATCTGCAGAATTTCCAATGTGCTGCTCTGCAATGTGACAGACCGGGTGTCCTTTTGGTTTGTGGTCACAGATTCTTCCAAAAATGTGACAACTGTTCCTGGAAGTGAGGTAGAGGCAGCCATCAGGTACAGTTACTGCATTTGCAGTGTTTTCTTCCTTGTTTACTGAGGATGTTTTCTCTTTCTGGGCCTTGTATGAATGAGCGCTCTGCCTCTTTAAGGATGAACTAATCAGAGTTGCTAAAACACCTCTTTAATGAATGTGAGATTAGAGGATTTTTAACAGTCCCACAGAAAGCAAAGCATGTGAGCCTTGGGATTATAACTTTGGAAAGAGTCTCTGTTGGTGCTGGAGACTCAGAAGAAATGTAGTCCCTTTCCAGAGCCCTGCCTGTGATGTGCTGTCCAGTGTGTGGCACACAGCTCTTGTCCAGCTGCTACATTTCCCAGTGAGACAGCCTTCTTCCTCAGATGATGGAAGGACACACTTTCTGGGTGGGATTAAGGTAATTTAGCTTTCACTGCATGCTACATGCACATCTTCACCTGGGCTAATGACCTTAGACTCTCACTAACAGTTCATCTGACTTAATGTGGAAGTCAGCTTACACATGAGAAGAGCTCGTGTGAACTCCTCGTGAGCAGAGCTGGCTGTGTCCCAGCTTGGCTTAAACAATCTTATGTCACATTGTTTTCATAGCAGCTTGTTCTAGAATGCCAGTCAATATCACAGCTGAGCATTGCTTGTACAAAGTACAGTGCACTACAAATCACTTTGCTTTCTACTATCACTTTCTGTAGCAAGTAAAAGGAAGAATGTGGAGCTGACAAGGAAAAAAAAAGGAAAAATGGGTAATCAGACTTCAATGGTCCAAAAAATTCTGCACCAGGGGTTTATAGGGATGAGTCCCTCAAGCAGCATAACACATATATTTTTCACAAGCCTGGAGTGGAAAATGGATCTCTTTGTTTTCAGGCATTCTGTGCTCTGTCTTGAAAATTCATGTTATCTCTGTGGAGGTGTAATGCCTAATTCCTGATGAATGAGTATGCGTTCTTTTGGAAAGATTAATTTAAGCTTATGAGCAGATTAAACGATTTCCTACAGAGACACCAAACAATAGCTTCATAGCATTAGTGGAGGAAGCAGATTATTTATTCACTGAAGCTCTATGTAAGAGTGCTGGAATGCGGGGGTTTTGCATTTCTGTTATTCTTTGATACGTTCAGTAGCATAAGCTGATTTATTTAAATCTTTTATGTGCCCCGTTTGGCACAGAAATTGGATGCTATTATTGTTTGGTTTTTCACTGTTGTCTGTCACCTGATAAAGAATATGCTATTTATGAAAAGTTTTAATTCCTCCCTAATTTAAAACAAGAAATAAAATGGTCTATAAAACTACAATACTTTTTGTTCAATTGCTTCTGATTGCAGGCTTCCATACAAAACCTTTATTATAATTCATCATACTATGGTAGCACATAGCACTAGTCAGGGACTAGAATGTTGTTGTATGAGATTCTTACAAAGTAAGAATAAAGAGGAAGGCAAACCCTGTCAGAGCTCTGTATGAGACTCAAGATTTTGCATAAATATACCCAAGATATAGTTATGCATATACAAACATGAAATGCGCTTGTAGTTGCCTGCATGTGTTTCAGTACATAATTCTGAATCTCAGGCCATTAGATGAGGGTAAACAATGCTTATTTCAGCTGTTCACAATGATCCTTTCATCTCAGTAAGGAAATCTTTTCTAAATGGCAGACAGCTTACTGTATAATGAGTCTTAAAACATGCCATGGCTTTCAGTCCTGTCCAGGAATGCTGACTTTCAATTAAGGCTAAGAACTTCCTGATTAAGGGACAGCCAAACATTATGATTTCCAAGAAAAGCATTTTGTGAAATCTTACCTGTATTTCCCATACATCTTTTCTTAGGAAACACTTGCTCTGTGGTAAATAAATTGAACTGTATACAAAAAAGAGCTGCATTAATTCATACATCTGCTATCAAAAAGAATCTCTCAAGACCAATATATGTAAACCATTTGCTCAAAAATTTTTAACATTTTGAAAAAGCTAATGAAAGATATTTCTAAAGCCTCTTAAGGCTGCTTGGATTTAGATCCAGAAATATCTTATAGGCAGTGAAATGCTTACAGGCAGTGAAAATGGGTGAAGATATCCACTAAAGGCTAGCAGTTGTACTACTTCTGTGAAAAAGCATATTTCTCAGACTTACAGTTTCTCATAATGGAAAAAATGTGTGAAGTACAAATCCCTTTAGCTGTATCCTGCAGGGAAGAAGGACATGTTGGCAATAGGTGTGGATTCTTCCAGACCGAATTGTATCCTGTGCCTCATGAGTATAAGAAAATCTACAGCAGCAGGGGCAGATGTACCAGCCCATAACATGCAGGAGGGTTCAGTCTGAGGGACTTGTGGGCACTGTAAGTAAATCCTCTGGGCATTGAAGGGTAGATCTGCCACTCCTGTGCTAATCTTGAATGCTGCATGAGCAAGGCAACAGAGCCAGCCTTACAGCTTACAACCTACTACATCTTCAGGACATGGTTCAAACTGGAAATAAATAATAATACCGTACTTCAGATCTCATCTGTGTTTCCCAGTGTTTCAGATAAATGCACACAAAAGTGTGGTATTCAAAATGTTCTGAATGTGTGGGTGTCTGTGGATTACTGAGGTCTTTGTTATAGTCAAGGTCTGTGTAATCCTGCCAACATCACAGAGTCACAGAATCATAAAATCATAGAATCACAGAATCATTTAGGTTGGAAAAGACCTCCAGGGTCATCGAGTCCAACCTTGGACCGAACACCACTGTGTCAAGCAGACCATGGCACTGAGTGCCATGCACAGTTGGATCTTGAACTCCTCTAGGGATGGTGACTCCACCACTCCCTGGGCAGCCTTTTCCAATGTTTAACCACTCTTGCAGTGGAGAAATATTTCCTGTTGTCCAACCTGAATCTCCCCGGTGCAGTTTGAGGCTGTGTCCTCTTGTGCTGTTGTCTAAGAGAAGAGGCTGACCCCCACTAAAGATAGTGGGGGTCATCCACAGCCTTTTCTTCATCATGCTGGATGACATTCAGCCCTGCCAAACTTGCAGCACATTAATGAAAAATCCTTTTATTTTCTACTTTTTAACTTGTAAAATACCTTTATACAGAGTTGTGATGTTTTTCTGTTTTGTTTTTTTTCCCTGAAGGATGAACCGAAACAGAATCAACAGTGCCTTCCTACTGAGTGACAAAACACTGCAGTTCCTGAAGATAACCTCAACTTTATCACCTCCTGTTGAACCCTCTACGCCTGTCTGGCTTATTGTATTTGGTGTTGTTCTTTGTCTCATTGTGGCTGGGATTGTTTTCCTCATTGTTTCAGGGATTCAGAAACACAAGAAGTAAGCAGCTTAGCCTTTCTTCTGTTTTAATGGAATACTGGCTAGTTAGGTCATCTGGGCTGGTTTTGTGTTTCATAGCAGCCTCAGACAGATTAATGCTGTGCTTCCTTTCCTAACTAGGTAAAGATAACCCATGTCTCCATTTCTGAGGAAAAGGTTTAAAATGTTTAACTGTGAAGTATAGATGCCTTAGTAATTTTGGGATGCAAAGAAGAAATGGAGAGTGTAAGAATATGATCCTGGAGGCCACCTAACTAGAGATGAGCTTTAAAAAGACATTTGATGACATTCTTGTGAAGATTTATTGTGCCACAGGTGAATCTCCTCTCACAGACACCCACATAGCTACCAAGAGGGAGGAGGCTGACAGCGACCATGTCCCTTCCAGGGCAGTAGTGTCAAAAGGTGGCAGGACTAAAAAAATGTGCTGCTGCAGCTTGAGAAGACTCAGCAGAGCACATGATAATGATTAATGTATGGCTGAAGAGGGCCTGCTCACTGGAACAGTGTAGGATTTCACCTACCATTCATGACCTGATGAGCCCAAAATACCCAGCCCTTCACCGGTTCATGGGCTGATCTCCCCGTAAGCTTAGGAGTTCTTCTGGTGGTAGGGTAGGAGAGAGATACTCTCTTTTCCTTTCTGTTTCTGCCCTGGTGGCACTGCTGAAAAAGAGAAGGCTATTCATGCTTCCCTAGCGTGAGCTTGTGGGAGCAACACAGAGAGCACATGGAGTTTTGATCCTGCCATCTCTGCTGGCTCTGAGGTGAGCATAAGATATAGAAATTTCTCAGCTGAGTTGAGATTCTGCCATAGAACTTCAGCCTCTACCACACTTTTGGCTGCCACAGAGTTTAGGTTTACACAAAATTATGACTGCAACAATAGATTCATACAGGAACAGCAGAAGTACTGAAAAAGGGTAAATTCCTGTTGATAACTAGATAATATAAAAATTATTGACTATATAATGTATTGTATCCCCAAATATATCAAAACAAGGAATTAATGTATGAAAAGTGGTATGTTGCAGAGACTTTTTCTTTCTGCCTTTTTATTACTTTGAAGAATGTTAAAAGACCTCAGAAGAATTATACTTGTGAAGGTTAAGTGCTTCTCATAAAGAACCTTTAGTAGTGTAGTTAGGATTCCTTCAATTATACTTTGCATTCAAAGGAGTTGCATGAATTTCCAAAACCCCTTTCTGTTTTCAAAAAAAACCCCACAAAATTCAGCAAACAATAGATGAAAGATGCTGTTGGGAAAAGAGTCTGGAAAGGTATTTGGAATCTTTGAATAGTTAAAGCTCTATCACAACCATGTTGTATGGGCTGAATTATTTCATACCCTAAATGTAGGCAGCCTCTTCTGTAAAACTGAATGGTGTTGCTACCTGAAACCCATACCTGCCCTCTGTGTGGTATCGTGGCTCTATGTTTCTTTATAGTGCCTAACTTAAAGGGGATCTTTGAACATTTCACATAAGTGTAATATAAATAAACTATGATAAATAGCTATGATTTTTCTAGCTAAAATAACCACTTGTGCTTCATGTCATGCTGAAAGACAGGATTTCCCTCCGTATTTTCAAAGTAACTCAGCTGAGCTTGAGCAGTTCCCCTCAGTATGGTGTGAACTCCATGCTCTTATCGTCACACTGCCATTAATATGTCTTCTTGCTGCCTGCCTGTGCTCACTTGGCACCGTCTCTGTCTCATGCTCTTGTCCTTTTCGTTGTTATGCTTTTTTCATTTCTCTGTATATTTCCCTACTCTACCATTACATAAAACCTTTCCTCAGAGCAGGTTCATCAGTGGCTAAACTCTAACTCTCCTTTCACATCAATAACATCTGCAGGCAGGGGCAGGGAAGTGAGAAAGAGGGTAAACCAAGCATATATTTCTTCCATCTACTGTCACAAGGACTGGAGAGGTAAAAGGGATGGTCTGAGGTATTTAGATTCTTGGGAAAAAAAAAAAAAGCCAGACATCAGAGAAAAGAATTTCAAAAGCACTGATCTTTTTTTCAGACACTGAATTAAGTGACTAGGTTTTCAGACTTCAGCATGTCTGGTAATTTGTTTTCTGGAAGCCTGTCCAGAGCTTACATAATGGGAACCCTGTTGCCTAGTAAGCTGTATTGGAAATCTGGCCCCAAGGATGGTGTTGACTTCTCATAAATCTGGCATTTTGTCTTTAAAGGCCTTTAAAGTACCATTTAAATACATTGTTCAGATAAGACCAAAAGCACGTGCTCGGGCCTGTCCATGCTCAGGATGTCAGGGAAGGGGCTTGGCCTGTAGAGGAGTTTCAGTATTGAGTTAGACTCCTGATCATTTCTTGAACTGAGAGATGTGCTTAGTTCAGGGCCTACAGTCAGCTGAGTCAGCCACACTGTCTCCCAGCCTTACTTTTTTAGGAGAGTTTGCTCTCCTATCCTTGCAGCAAGAGGACACCTCCCTCTACAGCAATAGATGTGCCACATGCCCAGGGCAGGATCACCCTCTGCTGTCTGTTCTGAACTAGCCCAAAGTCTCCCCCTATTCCCCAAAATCCCATCTGCAGTGGAGGCCATAAACATTTGCCTTGGGAAGAGTGAAAACTGAGTAAGCACACAGTCTTTCCCTCTATTAGTCTCTCAGCATTTAATTTGCAGCTGTGGGCCTTCCTGAGCTGGATTTGGTCATCTTGTATTGGGTAACCCACAATGTTTTCCCTTAACTTGTTGAGTCACCCCTTGGATTCATGGAAATTTTTAGCTTCTCTGAATTCCTCTGGTAATGAGTTTCACGCATCTTCTACTCCTCTCATTTCTTTTGAACCTCCTTCTTAGTAACTTTTATGTTCTGTCCCCACAGTTTTGTATTAGAGAACACTCCTTTTTATCAGTGTAAGAGGAGCCAGAGGTCAGAGGTTTCTGCTACTACACCCCAAGTTTATTTTAACAAGTCTGTAATGCCAAGAATCTTCCAAAGGCCAATAAAATTTTATCATTGTTAATATCTCTGTTATTAGCAGTTACACTGAGTCAGATTTTTATGATTGTCCTGAGTCAGATTGTTACAGTACATGTTGTGGAATAGGAAGAAGCAGTGCAGCTGACCTTTGAGTTTCTTATCCTCTGAAACTGCTGATGCTGCAGGCCGTAAGGCCTAGCAGGTTTTTCAACTATGAGCTAGTTGTTCTCAAGGTCAGAATAAATCTGGAATTAAAGGAACATCATGGCCTGTTGACTGATATTTCTTTATTATATCTTCTCATGATTGTATTTTAGATAATTTTTTAGAGTTTTTTTTAATGTAGATAATTTTATTCGACCACTATTATAATATGTTTTTGGGACAACTGGAGCCTGAAAAAGTGAAAGCCATGCAATTGTTAGATCTAGAAAACAAAAGTATAATACTGGGTAGGAAAGTGTCTGCTAATGAAGTTTGAAGAAAAAATACAGACTTGCAGCATTGAGCTTATCTAAGTTCTGAAGAAGGTAATAATGGATGTGAGGGCACCCAAGTCTCCACATTTGGAGGCTATAATTAGTCTATGACTGGTCTCTTTCTTCAAAGTATATTTTATTTTGTACAGATCATGGGGTGAGATCTGTAACATACATTGCAGGGTCAGACTAGATGTTGAGTGTAGTCCTCCCTGATGTAAAAAAATCCCAGCAGGTTTAGAGGATTTTTCAAATTTTGTTTTGCACCAGCTTTTCCTTTTGCGCCTTCCAGTCATGTTACAGAATAAGAAGGTGAAACAATATGTAAAACATACTTACAGCATGTCTACTTCATGTTTTCTGGTTTCCAATTCTGAGCTCAGACTGCTAAATTAGGGCTTCTAGTCTGTGGGTCCCCCAGCTATGGCATTTAGATACACCCATCTGGTGTATTTACTACAGCAAGGAAGTACACCAGATTGTGCCTTTAGGAGCATAACCTATGACAAACTTCCGACGAAACGTGGAGTTTTCTGTCTTTGGAATTATGGTGGAGTGCTTCAGGTCAACAGAATAAGATGATCTTTTCTTTCTTGTTTTTAGAAAGAATAAAGAGTCAACAGAGAGAGAAAATTTAGAAGAGAAAGTTGAAGTGACACTAGAAAATGGGATTCCTTGTGAAGCACTGGATTTAAAACCAGGCCGCGTTAATGGAGTCTTTGCAGCAGATGATGAACGGTTCACATCCCTATGAAATGCTGCCAGTGCTCACTGGTGGTTTTCTGAGAGACTCCTGTGCCTACCTTTTCTCGTCACTACTTCTGAATGTCAAACATGAAGACAAGAAAAATGTCCTTTCACGTCATTTCCCTTGAGAGAACCTTTTGCTGATAACACATACACTTGAACCGCTGTTACAACTCTTTTTCATGAGCAACGTAAATGAGAAGGCCTCAGATAATATCACAAAAGATTTCCGGAAGATGTGTGGCAGAACAGGGTTGGAACCTGCCTTGTGTCAGGCATCTCATTTTTAATGGTTATTTAAATATGTCCATTGCTTGTTTTTCCCTGGCATAAATATGAAACAGCATTATTCCTGAATGTCACTGGGGAGACCTCCTATCATTGTCAATTCTTGATGGGTTTTCTTTCAAGCCATATGCAAAAGTTTCTCTGTAAAATGACTTCTGTTTGCAGATGTGTGATATGCCTTTGGATGGAATGGTGATCAGTGCATCAAAGTTTTCATTTATCGAGAAACAAAAAAAGCTTTCACAGCCTCTGTAAGACCAGATCAAAATAGCTGGATCATCTATAGCTCTGGGGCTAGAGAAGATCTGGTACAAGAAGTGTTTTTCACTTAACTGCCAAAGTTACAGATTATGTGAGCTGGAAATTAAGAGTTGCGAAACTCTGAAAGTTTTTGAAATTTAAAGTTGCAAAAAGGGCAGATTTTCCAGAGGTGTAGTCAGTGATTAGTGGCCCAGCTCTCATTTAATCATAGAATCACAGAACAGCCTGGGTTGGAAGGGATATTAAAGATCATCTAGTTTCAATTCCCCATCATGGGCAGGGACACCTTCCACCAGACCAGGTTGCTCAGTGCCTCATCCAGTCCATCTTTGAACACTTTCACGGGTGGGCATCCACAGCTTCTCTGGGGACTCAGTTCCAGTGCCTCAGCACCCTCACAGGAAAGGACTTTTTCCAAATATCTAATCTAAACCTGCCCTACTTCAGTTTGAAGCTATTCTCCCTTGTCCTGTCACCCCCTTGTCCTGTCACTACATGCCCTTGTAAATAGTCTCACAACTCTCTGGAAAAATCTTCCTTATCTTTTTTTAATCATAAAGCTAGAGTAGATTTCCAACATAGCCAGCCTGGGGTCATATGAACCTTCATGTGATGGGTGGATAATTTTGAAAGGATTCAAGATGTGAAACACCAGCTGCTGGATTTGGTGCACCTGACCTGGATAAGTGATAAAATTCTGGCTGTCTTCAGAAGCACTGGTCCACAGAAAAGGGGAGTTTTGTGTGTGGGTAACTGTAAAAAAAGAATGGAAATGTGTTGAAGCAAAATACAGTATCTGCAGTCACCAAACCTCTGCCCACATCACTGGAGGCAGGATTTCACCATTAGCCATCCTGTTTCCAGTGTCATGTTTAGAGGCAATATTAGAAAACCTCTTTGCTTATTAGGATTATTTCATCAGACTCCTCACCAACAGGAACAGGCTTAAACAGAGTAAAAGCTGCTTGTGAAGGACCATCCAGTGTCCTGAAGGGTACAAAGGTTTCTTGTTTCCCAGGGTAGAAGTCCTTCAGCCTTTTGGCTGTATTAAGCATCTTTGACCTGTCTCAGTACTGTCTGTTAGGACCAGTGTCAGCAGAAAGGGAGGAATGGGAAGGAGAAGGGAAAGCAGAAGGGTGAAGTGGGACAGCTGAGCAGGGGAAGCCCAAGGTTACGGGAGGCAGGGGAGAGGAAGGCTAAATGCAAAATAAACTATGGAACCCACTGACCAGTTGCATCATGTGATCTCATTTCTCACAGGTGTCTTTGATGTCCTGCTGGTGGGTCCCTCTGGACAAGGACTGCACCTTCTCTGTGTCCCAGTGTGTGCTGCTCCATTCTGAAAAGGATTAATAAAGTCAGTTATTAGTGATAATATCTCAGGGCTTCAAAATTGCCATCCACAACATGTAGATGTATTTCTCACAAGAGTGTCAAAGATGAAGCTTGCCTGTGTTGGGGGGGAAATATAGAGTAGAGTATTCCTGCCTCAGTCGCTGCTCCAAGGTCTCTCACACAGGCAAAGCTTTATTGAGGTAATTCAGCTCCCATCATTTCTAATCCTTCACACTTTCCCCGTTCTTTGTATGACAGATAGCGACACCTCAGTGTGACCACAATGGATTGCTATGGCTGCAGCACCTCTGCAAGAACCTGTGAAAGATTTTGGTGAGAAAAGCTTAGTGGATGGAGCAAGAGCAACCTCAAGCTACAGATTAAGAATTGCCGTTACCCTGTATTGTACTATATGATACTGAAATAAAATTCACTTGAGATGAAAAAAGACCAAACTTATCTGAGCATACCTCTCAAGGCCTGAGTGAAGGTTCAGTTCAGCCCATGGCACTGGCCACCAATCTGAGAATAGATTGAAAGCCTCTGAACAAAACACTATGCAACGTAGGCTGACTCTGGTGGTAAGTATTTAATCAGTGTCTCCCTTACAGCTCACCTTTTAGCTGCATAATTACTTTACAGCAGGTTGGCTTAATTTTCTGCTAATGATGATATGTGATTCACCCAGAGCATACATCTAGCTTGCCTCTCTGCTGACAGAAAATGGTTTGAGAGAAGTAAGCCATATACCACACTTAGCAGCACTTTGAAGTCAGTGTAGGTATTAGCTCTTTCACTGAAATAGATACCACAAATGAGGTTAATCAAGGGCACAGTGCTACAGAAGAAATAAATCTCTTTTCTTGTCTGTGCAGTAGGATCATATTAGAAAACAAAGAACAATTTGATTTGGTACAGCCTATCCTCCAGAGCCTGCAAATGGTGCAACAACAATTTATATCCCTTAAGGATCCGGCCCAGATATTTTATGTAGCTTTCACTTATTCTTTTTTTCTCAAAACCACCTGTACCAACACCTTATAATAAATAGGAAAGTGAGTAACAAGCAATATAGACTATATGGTGAGCTGCTTCCTAAATCTATGAGTTGGTTCAACTTTCAGTTACATTTGTACTGTGACAATGAATTTTGAAAAAAAGGTACATGGTGTGCCCAAGACTGAACTGTTTCATTTTCAAGAGCTGTGTTTGAGAAAAGAGAGGAGAAAGGAAAATTAAATTAAATGAAGCAATAAGCCCAGAGAAGTTCTGTTTGAAGAAAATCTGCAATATTTATCACTAGCTCCACATCCCCAGCAAGTCAACATTTCAGAAAGGACATTTACAGTTCTGTTGAGCTTACTTGAGAGAGAGCATTGATGGCTACACTAGAATGAGCACAAATCATGCACGAGTAAGTTGTTTACACTGTCAGTCATTAGCTGCACATTTGCAGTGCTGAAGAACGTCAGTATAAAGAGTCTGTCTGTGGTACTCAACCCTAAACATCTCTATCAGCCCACCTTGAAGCCTGGTACTCACAACTAGACCTGGTATTCCCCTGGGGTTTGCCAGTACTGAAGAGCCTGCAGGGATGAGCTCATGGGCCTCATGCACACTCTGTGCCCCTGTTTGTCTGTCCAGGTACAACATTTGCTTCTATCACACTGATCTTCATGGAGAACCCTTTCCTGGCTGAGCCTTCATAAAGGGGCACCTTTATTCTACATTTTGAGGGAAGTCAGTTAATTGTTTCTGTTGTTCACAAAAGAGGTGGGTGAAGTGGGCTTAAGAAGCCTCCGGGCAGGATTCAAGTCCTGTTCCTTCATCGCTGTGAGAATGAAATAATTTCCAAATTAATGCAAATCACAGTATTAGCACAAGAGCTTCTAGTTTGATGATTTCTTTCAAAAACTGAGTGCCAGTTTTGACCAAGCAAGGAGAGTTTTTAATGTGTAAATTCCCACATTTGGGAAAACAAAAGAAATTACTTTCAAGCTCAGGGCAGAAGTGCAACAAAGACGTGAAATAACACAGTGAAAAGTGGGAGTCTGTGATTCTAGATACTCTTAAAACATGACTCAGATGCCTCAGAAATTTGGTCAGTTCATCAGTGCAGTAACTTGTGACTCATGAAATGAGCTGCTTTAAATACGGAGAGTTTTTATAGAAAATGCATTGACCAACTGTCCACAATCCATTAGCAATGAGCAATCTGTGCTTGGCTTTCTATGAGCAGCTCCTTTTGGCCTCTCATGGTTTTTGTTTCCTTAATGCGGCGTGCAAGAAGGGATGTGTGCAATGGAGTGACACCACAGCTTCCTACACAAACAGACAATTGCTAATGAAAAATTTGCACAGTTAGATATGCCTAATTTGACGGACTGAACTTGCTAGTTTTCAAATCACATAAAGCTAAAGTCCATTGACAGTGATGAGTAATACACTCTTGCCAGCACAAATGTGTCAGTATGTTCAGTTTTGTGAACACAATAAGTGCTGTGGATGCACTTCACATAAAAGACTTGCATTTTAACTGGATATTTTGCGTCTGGATTGATGTTTGCTTCAGTCCAGAGGAATTTCACCCTCATAGCCAAGATCCAGCTTTGTTCTGAGTAAAGTAAGCAGGTTCAGTAGGAACTGAATTTGACCTAAGATCAAAAAGTAAAGTTTGATTTTGTTTGTCTGTCCTCTTCCTTCCTACCATGTTTTCCTATCCCTTAGAGGTGGCAATTGGAAGCTGTCAAAGCATCTTGTGAGCTACAGCAATGGCTAAATAGAAAGCATTTGATTTTGGAGAAACTGCAAGAGTGTTCTTGCATTATTTCTCTATCACATTTGCTTCTCTCCTATAATTTGAATTCTAATTGCTACAAATTACAGTATGTAGCTTTTATCAGTTGTGGACCAACAGGAATTTTAGACTTTGGACTAACATTCTTGATGATATTGTATCTAAACAACTTTGCAGGTGCTGATGTGCCAACACATGGTCACTGTAAAATGAACTGGGACCACTCACTTAGTAAAACTGAAGTGAGAAAAACACGTTGCCTGGATGCAAAGCCATGTTTCAGAGGATCAATGCCTTTCTCTTCATTGTTGGGGCAAACTGGCTTTTTGTAACGGACAAGGTGTAAGGAATGCAGAATATTGTGCCCCTGAGTGGTTGCCTCTCCTCAGCCTCTGTAACATATGGTTTTGATTTTGACTGTAGCCTTCAAAGTAACACTTTATGATACCGTAATTTAACCTGCCAGTTTGTACACTCATCTGCCTGACAATCATTCAGCTTCTAAGCTTTCTCCTAAACTTTGCAAAAACGCTTTGGTTTCCTGATGCTTTGGAAAACTGAGAGCATCTTTACACAGTTCCTGGTATCCTCAGATCTGGGACTGGCCCCTGTGCACAGGGCAGTGTCCCCTTGACAATGCTGAGCACTCTGACTTGTAAAACAGCCACCAGCCCGTGGCAGCCTTGGAGTGCAAAGGAGCTGTGTGGAGGTCACAGCTTCTTTTAGGTCTGAAAAAGCAAAAGAGGGAGCGAATCCTGTCTTGGGACAGGAAGTTATGGAGAGGTATGGATTAGTTGTCCCAGGCATTGGTCCCAGGCTCGGACCAGTGGGATACAAAGCCCTCTGTGCTCCGGGAGGTCACTGGGCTGTGGCTGGGCAGTCGAACCAGCTGCAGGAGGTGGGTGCTCTCCAGGTAGCAGCCTCCCCTTGCTTTTTCCTCTCAGAGGTCCTGAGCATGGGGCAGCAGGTGGGGAGTCTCTGTGCTCTGCACGTGCTGCCATTATCTCCATTCCTGCTGGGCAACAGGGAATTAATCCGACCAGCCACTGATCTGCCCTTTCTCGTTCCTGCAGAGGAAGAGCCAGCTAAGCCCAAACTGCTGATGCTCGAGGTGAGACTTTGTGTTGATACGTGCCTTTGATGGCTCAGATGTCGAGCTGGACGGGCTGTGCCTGCCTGCAGAGGAGCAGAGATGCCCACCCTCGTCACTGTCACACAGCTCTGGTATCCCCTGAGAGACCGGACACGAGGATCTCATGAAAGCCTCCTCCTGTAGTCGGGGACGTGTCCTAGCTTGGGGAGAGCCCCCGCTGCACGGGCTGAAGCGTGCGGCTGGTGAGCCAGGGAGCCAGCATCCCAGTGCCAGCAGTGGCGGGAGGGCTTTCATCTGAGACAAGGCGGATGCCACGCATGCAGAAGAGTTAGTCATGTGGGAAAAAGGCTGCTCAGTGGATTAAAGGGACTATTTGCCCAGCCCCCAGCTCGAAACACGAGGAAGAGGGAGAGGATGGGGAATTGCCCCCCAGCGATGCCCAGGTACAGCCGGGGCAGCACGGCCCCTCTCCCGGCACTGCTCCAGGGAAAGGTGCAGAGGGGCTGGAGCCACCCCTGGGCTGTTCACTGCCTCCACAAAGCCACTTTACGGGAGTCCTCAGAGAAAGGATTTGCCAGGTATTTAACTGATGAGAGCTGCTCTTCGGCAAAGGGCAGAGGAGTGGCAGAGAGTGGGGTGGCCGCAGCCTTGTGCAGGCGCTGAGGTGGCTCTCCCACGGCAGCTCGTTCTCCCTGGGAATGCTCCAGGCCAGGCAATCCCGGCGCTGTGCAGCCACAGCCTTTCAGAGCCCTTCTTCACAAACTGGCCGCTGAGTAACTCTTCTGTCTTTTATGCACTAGGCAGAATGACAAAGCGTAGCAGAGAGCTTAAACAGCGCTCCTGTGTGGAAAAATTGTCCTGATAATGGTATTTTAAGCCATTTTAAGGGTGTGTGGTGCCCAGTACACAATACAGGGTTTTTATTGAGGCATGTCCTAACTGCAATTCTCTGTTATTGCAGTCCTAGTTTCGTAGCACAGCTCAGCCAACAACATGAGTGATGAGGCAGAAAACTGCTCTACCAGAGCCAGGGTACAGATGACCATTGGTGGGCAGCTCTTTAAGCAGATGTCAGACAACTCGGACCCTGGGGACAGGACTGGGAGTATCAGGTAGGAGCTGGGAGCCAGAGCTCCTGCTGCAGACGGGAGGGGTGGAGCGGAGAACTGCACACGGGAGGAGAAGGAGCCTATGTCAGCATGTCAGGTTACAGGCAGCCTTTGTGCTGTGGCAGTGGCAGGCTGACACAGCCCTTTACTCCTGCCAAGCAGGCTGGCTGCCATCGCACACAGCAGCCGATTTCACTGAGACGTGGTTTAAACCCCCAGCTGCTCTTCTATCACCCAAACCCATGGCTGCTGGAGGTTTGAATTTCCTGAAAAGGTTTGATGTACCTCAGTTGTTTACTGCTTCCTTTTTGCTGTGGCACAAATTGTTGCCATGCTCCCACCAGCTTTCCAGATCAGCATGAAGGTCCACCACCAGAAATGCTCCTCACCCAAGGACGGATGGCCATCACCATCTCTGGCTATATAAATCACTCCCAGCTAAGAGCCTGGCCAGTCTGCAGAAAGCCTGCCATGGGAGTAAGGCTGACACAAACAAGTCTGTATCACCCCAGAAGGTGGTTGGGCACTGGAACAGGCTCTCCAGGGAAATGATCACACTACTAAGCCTGACAGAGTCCAAGAAGGACTTGGATAATGCTGTCAGGCACATAATGTTCTCAGCCTTGGAGCTGTGCTGTGCAGGGGCAGGGCTTGGACTTTGATGATCCTTGTGAATCCCTTCCAACTCAGGATGTTCTAGGATTCTATGATTCTACGAATCTAGTGTCTCCCATATGTCTTCTTAATGGCAACAAATCCATCCATGAAAGTTTGATGTGCTTGAGGCTCAGTGACTCCTCACTGTTCTTACACAGTTTTTCAAAATGTAACTTTGTGCTAATTCATCTCAGAGCTTGTTTTCCTTCTCTTGTGTAAAGGCAATGGCAAGAAAGGTGGAGTATAATTATTGTATTATTCCTCAGACATGATATCAAGGTTTGCATTTAGGTATGCAACAGAAAAGAACTTAGAAATAGGGCTGAGAATTTTCAGCATAATTCAGCATGGCTCTATGTGCTCCATTTTCAGCTCACTACAATGCTTGCACACAAATTTAAATGCAGGTGCAGAGGCAAACCCTATACTAAATGAGGTGATACCCTTCTCTGCCCTACAGGTATCCCCTAGAAGTATCCTACTATTTGGGGGCTCCTGGGTCCTGCATGTACCCCCGGGGTTTCAGGCTGTGCATGGACAGGTGGCAGCAGGCAGGAGTGAGGAGCAGAGATGACTCCTGCACCATGGCAGAGAGGTTACAGCTTCCAGGGCTGCCTCTGGGAAAGCAGAGCATGGGAAAGGGGGAAAAATAATATCTGCATGTGAAAAGGGAGTTTTGGATCAGCCAGCCCTGTTTCAGTACCCTAAAAAGTACCCAGTTCAGTGATTGTGTAATTAACTTGCCAGCATAGAAGAGAAAATAGAAGAAGTGAATAGTTCAAGTGAAGGGTCAACAAAGTCCCTGTTCTCTACTGGAGAAGAAGAAATCAAGGTAATAATAGGCATAATTCTCTGCTCTGACAGACAACAGCTGCAACAACAGCACAAAAACCTTTCATCATGTCACCATGTGACAGCCTCACTGGTAAACTGAGAAGTGATGAGCAAGACAATCACAAAAGGCACATAATTACTTAGGCTTCGTGGTTCTCAGTCAAGAAGAGGGGTCATTTTAATACCTCTCCTGGGCCTTACTGTATCCCATATCAACTTGATGTGGGAAGAGACTGACTATCTATTAACAGGTTTTTGGGCATTGCCAAGCACTGCCAAGGGAGTCCTTGGAAGGATTGCAATTCCAAATGATCATAAGATATTGAGAAATGGTCTGAAATCAGTGTGATGCACTTCAGCCCAGACAAATTCACAATGCAGCAATTGGTGCCACTCTAGAACCAGATGTACAGCGACAAAAAAGGGAACAGCTGAGCAAGTAGTACTACCAGAAAGGTCTCAACTGGAATATGAGTGGTTGTTGGCTAATGTTGCCAGAAGGAAGGTGTGTATCAGTGAGGCCCTGCATGTAAAATGTTCTAGTGATTGGGTTCCTGATCACTGATGCAGTTTCAGTTGTGTTCAGATATGGACACCATCACTGGGGAAGCACAAAACATGGCAAGTCTGGATGGCACCAAGAAGAGCAACATGTAATTCAGGGAACACAACCTCTGGGGAAGGGTTGAGTGAATGTTGTTAACTTTCACTTGAAAAAAACAATTGTTAGAGGATTGCATGTGGGTGAGAGAGGTCACTCATCCCTGGTCCACAGGACATGGGTACCACAAGATCCTGAAGCCAGGTGTTTCCTCAAGGTCCCTGTTTCTGCCTGTGCTTGCCAGATGCTTGTTGCTAGTGGCCCTGCTGAGGCTGTGCTGGGTTCAGCCCGAGGGCTGGAGCTCCCCTCTAGGGTTTGGCAATGAAGGGGCTGATTCCTGCTGCTCCCATGGAGGCAGACTTGTAGTGGTTTCGGAGAAACTGCTGGGAACGGGAAACCAACCCTGTGGATGTGGCTTCAGAGTTGTATCTCAAAAAAAGCCCCCATCAGACCCAAAACAAAACCAACCAAGTGATCCTGAGCAGAAATAGGCTAATTTAAAAAGTACTGAGGCATTGTCTGATCGATAACACTCAACCCAAGCTGCATTTCCAGAGCTAATTCATGCATTGATTTTCCCATTGATTTGCAATAACTGCTGGATTCCTAGATAGATTAGCAAAGGTATTTAAATATTAAGATGGAGTCATTTTAGTAGCCTTAGTCACCTTAGTACTTAAATCCAGTTGATTTATAGTTCAGATTAGGCCTCTACACAAGATGCTGGGATCCCATGCAGTTTCTTGCTGCTTTTTGATGGCTCAGTGAACACATTTAAAATTTAGGTTTTATATGCCCCGATTGCTTTGAAAATGAGCTCTGTTCCCCAAATCTCCTGGGCTTTGCAAGGCCTTTAAAAACATGGCCCTAAACACCCAACCGGGTAGCCTATCTCACACTAACTGGGGTTTCTTTCTGCCTTGGAGTTAAAATTCTTGGCTTGGTGTTTCAGTGAAGTTTCTAAATATTTTTATAGCTTATCACCAACCTGTTAAAGGATTGACAGATTCTGAGCTACCAGAGACACGGGTAAGCTATAGATAAAGTGACCAGCTGTATCATTGACAGCACATTTGGGAAACATTAACCAAAAGTAAAAGCCTTTTATAAGAAGGCCATAAAATGACAGGAGTAATTATGTTTTTCCAAAGTTAATAATTGACTTTTGTTTATTTGACTTTTTATAAAAAACTTTTTCCTTTCTCTCCTATAATGAATAAAACCTATAAAAGGTGCAGCAAATTGGATTCAGCCTTTCTTCTTCACGTTGGCCATGCTTGAAGGCTGATGAGGCAGAGGCCAAGAGAGAAGCTTACCTGAGGAAACCTACTTTGTTAGGAGGTTCTCATCCTGAACATGAATATATTAGTCCACTTCTGGCTTCTCTGCAGCCTGAGTGCTGTTGTGACCCCTCAGGATGTCACACAACAAGCCCAAAAGTTTCTAGAAGAGTTTAACAGTAGGGCGGAAGATATCAGCTATGAGAACTCTATTGCCTCATGGAACTACAACACCAACATCACTGAGGAGAATGCCAATAAAATGGTAAGTGCTCCATCCTGCGGGTTTTGCTCTTAGGAATCTGACACTTTCTGGTTTGTTTTGGTTCCACCAAGCTTGGCTGAAATTGGAGTGTTAATTCTCTGGCAGCTGTGCTTTAGTTTCGGGAGGGAAGAGGAGCTTGCTTTAACATAGCAATGCTCACTGGATGTGCCTGGGCCACTACGAGGCTCTACAGCCTTGGGTTAGTACCTGGACTACCTGCACTGCACAGGGATGTCCAGAAGCTGGACTGTCCCTAGCCATCACTTCAGGTGACCCCAGCAGGTGGAGGGAAAAGGCAAGGGAGCACTGCACATTCATCCCCAAAATCTGTGTTGGCTGGAGAGAGACGCTTTCTTCTGCTGAGTCCAACACCACCAGTGCCTCCTGGTGTAGTGTTCCTCTGCAGGGTTTCCCTTTCCAAGAGGAAGGCAATTCCCTTTCCTCTTGGAGAGGGCACATCCTGGAGAGGATGATCTTCCCTGAGGGTCTGGGGTACTGCCCTGTGGTGCAAGGAAACAGGATTTGAATCTTGCACCCACGTGAGCTCAGGTCTCCCACTTTTCCTAAGAGCAAACGAACACTGGGTTTTTTACTGACACAGGCAGTTGTTTTACCTCTCAGTGAATATGCTAACATTTTCTGGATGTAGGCATTCTGTTAAATGTTTGCTGATGGATTTATATAGCCGTCCACACCAGTTACCCAGTGGTGGACCTTTCCCCCTGCCCCCATCACTCTTGCCATAGTTGGGGCTGTTTGTAGGCTGCCTGGAGGTATTAAAATGGGAAAAATGAAGTGAGATCACAGACTAACAAATGGCAGCAGTGGAGTTTTTGTACAATGGTCTAGTACGTTGGTTTGAAAGTCCATTTCTATCTGCAGGAAGGATCACAGCATTTTTACTTCTGCTGTCTTCCTACACAGTTCTTGCTTCTCAACACCAGCTGGTCTGCCCCGGTCCAGGGGTCTCTAGGCAAGAACTTGTCAAGAGCAGGCAGCCGTGGTCTGACTGGTTACTGATATTGCCATGCCTTAGATCAGCATCTTGTAAGCTCAAAGCCTTTCAAAATTAACAAAACCACCTTGAATTTTGCCTTGTTTTGTTTTGAAGCTGCATCTTTTTTGAAGTTATTTCAAGCCTTAGAGAAAACTCTTCAGAGCATAAAATTCAAAGCTGAACACCCTACATCTATTTTTGCATAATGGCTGGTCTTTCACTTTGTGGTCATATAATTAAATTAAAAAATGTTTTAATTATCATATTTCTTAATTAAAGCAAGGAGACTGGTTGCTGGAAGAAATCCTAATGACTAATCATTGTCAATCTGGAATTTTTTCCGAGGCACCAGATACTTAAACTGTAATGTTTCCAAACACATAAAATTAAAGGCCTATATAGTATTTTCAGCATTAATGAGATGATAATAAAATACACGAGGAGATACCAGCAATAAAAACCAATTAGTCTAGTGCTCAGAGAGAACTTTTTCTCTCACCTGATCTCTTCAACAGCACTGGTAATAAACCCTCTGATTCCCCTCCTCCCGTTCTGCTGGAGGAGAGTTAATGAATACTGTCCCTTCTGGATCCTTCACATCCATTTTCCTTGTAAATGGTGTCACAAGCCCTACAACTATTTCTCTGACTTATCAACCAATTCCTCTAATTGTGAAAATATCAGAGAGCAAGATCACTTCTTTCCCCTGACTTTTGCAGCCAACGAGCCCCCCCTTCTGCCCTGCCACTCCTGAGGCACCTCTCTGTCCCAGCTCAAGACAAAGAGCTCAGAAACACATTTGCACAGCGATGCCCTTCCTCTGGGTGCTTATCAAGCTCCTGCCCACTGAGCTTTGCCAAATGCCGAGGAGTGTCACGGAGTGTTTGCTCCCATGAAGGCAGAGTTTGGAAAGCCTCCCAGTGATGGTTGACCTCCTGCAGCCAGGATGGAGGAGACGTGGGGATGGGATTACCGAGGGTTTACATCTGCCACCAGCTCTCTGTGCTGGAGCCTGGAGCAGGCACAGTGGGTGCTGTGCCCCTGTCACACACAGCGCTGGACAACCCAGGCACAGCCCTGCGGAAGGTGTTTGCCTCGCTGTGTGTCTGCACAGGGGTGAAGTGTGCCTGAAAGAGCTCTACAGGCACAATATGACATTTTTGTTCCCTGATGCTTCAGCAGGGAGTGATAGATGTTACAGGTGCCCTCTCTACAAGCTGGGAAGCTCTGACATAAGCAGAATTAAATAAACTGTCCCAAGGACCCAGGTTAATAAGTGCTGTTCTTGTTACCATTTGGAATGGGTGCTGATGTGCTAAACTGTACAAACACATTAGAAAAAGGTGAAAAAGATGGTTCCAACTCTAAATTGTGTTCTAATGCTGCTACTTTGTGCACTGAAATTTGGGAGTTTCGTGTGTCATGGTCTGTAACTGCAGAAGTGTTAAAAACAATCTCATGCAAAATGTTGAGATTTTGCATGCCCAGTGTGGGCACCTGTTTAGAGCTTCCTTTGCCCAAGTATAACCTTTTATTTACCAGCATTTCAGAAGAAAGAGGTATTTGCCTTACAAATAGACTCAGTATCAATATCTTGGCTGCTGAGTGTTCCTGCTATTGCAGCAGAAATGGGGATTGACATCTGGGTCACAGATCTCTGTGTGCCCTGGCTTGTTTCTGCATAGGTGGGTGAAGAAAAGCACTAAGGGAAGAAAATATGGTGATTTAGAGTAGCAGGAGATGCAGCTAAGTGATGCTGGATCAATTATAACAAGCAAGGTGTGAGTAGACAGTCATGCTTTTTGCTATTCCCAAAGAAAAATGGTTATCTGGATGTGTAAATAAAATAAAGCCAAAAAGCTCTCCAGCCATTTCACTGTACGGTGAAAGTGCTCAGCCTGCAATCCACAGGGGTTCTTCACAAATTAAGCTCTTCCCAGAAATTATATTTTTGTCCACTGAGTGCATCAGGCCACTCCGCTCCTTTGGAGGGGGTAATTCAGGGTTGTGTGAACCCCTTGCAGAACGAGGCGGGCGCCAAGTGGTCTGCGTTTTACGAGGAGGCCTCCAGGAATGCCAGCAGCTTCCCAGTAGACAGCATCACAGACAACCTCATCAAGCTCCAGATCCAGACTCTCCAGGAAAGAGGATCATCTGTGCTGTCACCAGAAAAATATAACAGAGTAAGTTCTTGAATGTAGCTCATCATTTCTGGGGAGTGAGTTTGGCTGCCTCCCACTATACCCTCAAGCCAGGGCATGGTGCTGTTGCCACCCTGCTTGTTTTGGGATGGTACTGTGTATGGTATGGGAGTGTACCTGTTCTAGGTGTTCACAGCAATACAGGACTGGAGGTGTGGTCTGGCCTGGGGAGCTGGCTGCCATTTCAGTCAGCAGTTTTGCCATGGAATAAATTTCAAACACCTGTACATACACACGCCTCAGAGGAGTCCTTGCACTTGTGGCTGGATTAGTGATAAAACCAAGAAAGGACATGTGCTAAGTGCTTGGTGAAGTCCAGACCTAGGGCAATGAGCAGAAAGAGATGGGTGAAAGGACATTCAATGAGTCAAAAAGGTGGAGATGGAGGAAGTCTTTCTTTCTTTGAACATGGTACATTATCCCACTGGGAAAAAAAAGGAAGGTTTCATTGCAGTGGGCACCCTGGGATGCCTGAAAATGGGGAAGGTTCCACAGAAAGCTGCTGAAGGCCAGCAAGATTTGGCAAGAATCATAACGAGATTTGACATTTGCACTGACAAGTTCACCTACGAGGCAGGTTTATGGATAATGACTATACGTGAAATTGGAGTGAGCAGCTGTGCAGACTCAAAAGGGATTTATAACCAAACACTTACAACCAAACACTTGAGAGTTAAATTACTTTTTTTTTTGCTGAAGATCAAATTGAAACATAGCATTAAGTCATGGGAACCTGGAGTCTAGGATCTTACAGTCCTGATTCCAGAAGGATCCTGAGGTTTTTCTGCTAAGGTCATCAGTGCTAACCACCATGCAAGGGAGACAGCAGATTGGCTGGATCTCTTGTCTGATCCAAGTAAGAGGCGTTTCTGGAAAACAGATTATGCTGGTGGGAATGCTGGCAGTTCATACAAACTTATATTTATTTTGGATCACAACAGTGCACCAATGGTAATGTTGTCTCTGTTGAGGAGGTATGTTCTTCAGTACCCTCCCTGTTTAGATACTTAGAATTTCCTAGATAATGGCTTTGGGGCTGAAGTTGTTGGTTCATGTTTGAAAAGTGACTTTTTTAATACAGTCTGATGGGATTCCATAGGAATGCTTAAGTATTCTTCACTGACCCAAAAATTTGCCTGGGCACCCATTTATTTTAATGCTGACAGAGATAAAGTTTGAGCTACTCACTAAGTACCCCTCCCACTGACAGCTCTTCATAGTTCTGATTTAAAGCTCTAAGTGAGAAACTGCATAGTCCTAAAGGGAAAGCTGAAAATGGTACATGTTTTTCTTGAGGAATGAAGATGTGAAAGCACTAAAAAATATTTAAAACAATGCTATGTAGCATAGGTTCTGAGATAGAACTGAATGATTTCAGGTGTATTTTGGCCTTCAGCTGGCCCAAGACATGAGCCACAGCTTCTCTGTAATGGAGTCTAAGCTGATCCATACAATCAGTGTGATGTGATGTTAAAACCCACAAGCAACAGTCAGCCTGGCAGCACCTGCTGAAGGGGCCCTTCCCTTTTTGCTGCCACTCAAAGCCCTTCAAAGTTTATGTGGGTTCATGCTTATGGAAGCACATTGCTAAACTTTTTCTTTTATTGCTGCTGTGTATTGGTAGCTCTCTCATGACAGTCAGTGCTCATTGAATCCAGAGCTTTGTCTGACTGGATGGATATTAGGAACCTGTAGGTTACATCATATATTTGGGAGATAATCTGTCTTTTCCAGCTAGATCTGGTTCAGTAAGGCATTTAGGCAAATTCTTTCATTAATCTCTACTGAGCTCAAACATATGCTTAAATATTAAGCTGGTGGGTGAAGTGTTGATTTGAGCTCTTAAGGAGTTAGCATAATTGGCTGTTATTGTGCACAGAGTGGGTTTCTAACAGGCTATCTTGCATCTAACTTGCAGCTGGGCACTGTGCTAAATACAATGAGTACCATCTACAGCACTGGGACCGTCTGCAAAATCAACAATCCGTCTGAGTGTTTGGTGCTGGAGCCAGGTATGATACCAAACACTGCCCCTACTGTGTCCTTTACCCTGAGGGTGCAAAAAGAGAAAGCCCAAGGGTGGCTCCTGACAGCAAAAGAACAGGCTGTAATTTCAATAGATATTCTGTGCTAGCTAAAGCTTAGTCATAATTTAATTGCACCTTGCAGTTCAGGGACCTCCATTGAACCTTCTGCCCACGAGACATACTGTCTCCTGCTTGTAGAAAACAAAATCTGGGGAGGGCTGCTGAGCTGGTTTGACAGCCTGCCAGTCACCTGGGGTTTGCCTATATGACAGAAAACCTATTTTTTTATTCTCTGTCATCAGTCTTGTTGGACGGAACCTTGCACTGAGGCCAGTCCTGAGAATTCTACCAGCTTAAGGGAAGCTAATGTGGAGAAAGCATTTAGGAGACTCATGATCTGCTCCATGGTTCTTAAAGACACGGGGAAAACCTTAAATTAGGAAAGGATGCAATGAAATAATGGGGTATTTCAGTATATCAAAGTGTTTTCTTCTCTGTTCGTGAATTTCTTTCACTTTGGTTTGTTTGCCTGCTGTGAAAGAAAAATTCTGCTTTTTCAAAGCCTAGTACTTATTTTTTTGTTCTGACAGGTCTGGATGCTATTATGGCTGACAGCACTGATTATCATGAGAGACTGTGGGCCTGGGAAGGCTGGAGAGCTGATGTTGGCAGAATGATGAGACCATTATATGAAGAATATGTTGAACTTGAAAATGAGGTTGCAAGGCTTAATAGTAAGTCACTTATTTTTTTTTTTCTTTCTTCTTTTTTCCCTTCTGCCTTTCAGAAACTAGTAAACATACTGCAGTCTTACACAATTTTCCCAGGAATTCAAAATGCGTACATAATTTGCTCTTGGTGTCCATGTCTCAAAGCAAGAGGCAATGCAGACAGCTGCCATTGACCAGTTCACAGATTTCTTACCAGCCTGGAATAAGAGACACCTTTTTGTTGGCACCCTTCCTTGTTGACACTTTTCCCAAATGCCATAATTCATCAGTGCCCTTGATTACATACCACCCAGAACTGCACCATTTGTGATTTATGGACAAGCACACTCCATTTAAACACCTTCTGAGTGTTGCTGGGTTTTGGCAATGTCTTCTCTTTCCTATGGGCTTTGACCTTCTTGCAGCAGCCACAATCATTGGTACATTTATAAGCATTGTTCCCTAGCTGGAATGATCAGACTTGGTAGGCCTGGGACAGCAGGTGCAGCTGGGTGTTCAAAAAGGATTTTGTACTAAGAGAAGTGTGTTTTCAGTCTGAGATCTCCACACAAATCATATGGAACTATCTTTTCAAGGAACAATAGCAGGTGCCTTCTAATTTTCTTTTGGAGTCTTTTAAGATAGCTTCTGAAGTAGCTACATCACCTGTCTCTTGGCCAGACAGCAGCTGTGTCACCTGCTTTCCCATGCTCCTTGTTTGGCAAAAATTGTCAAGCTGGTGCTAGATAAGAAAATATGGTCCAAATAATTAGGGGAAAAAAGCCAGCCATTAAGAAATTGTCTTTATGGCTTTCCTCCATACCACTAAGGAAGAGATTTCAGCTAAGAACCATTTTTACTTGATGGAGCTCAGTGGACTCGAAGACTTAGTGGAACTGGGAGCTGAATTTCACTTCTGGCATCTACAGCTGTTCTGGTGGTTTAGTTTCTGGAAGAGGGGGCTCATATTCAATGTCCACCAGTTTATACCTTCTATGAGAACCCCTTAGCATCCAGCCTGAGCAGATGCTGCTGTCCCTCATAGCCGCAGGATCTCCCATCAGGATTCATGATTTCCTTTCACCTCCATTTCCAGAGAGAATGACCCTAACTAGCAGATAACAGTGTCTGCAATTTCTGAATGTCTTGGAAATCTCCCATACCTGCATGTTCATGAGACAGACCCTCAGGGTGGCTGTTTCCTCTCTGCTAAACCCAAACTATCTCACTCTTTGCTGCTTTGTTCTGGGGAAAGGCTGCAGGTCTGCATGGGATCAGCAGGGAGCTGCACTTCTCCTGCAGACCTAAGCAGTGCCACATGTGGTGTCCCCATGGGTTGCATCCATGCTTTACAGATTATTCTGACTATGGAGACTACTGGAGAGCAAATTATGAAGCAAAGTCTCCAGAAAATTACAAATACAGCCGTGACCAGCTGATAGAAGATGTGGAGAAGACATTTGAGCAGGTAGGGTCAGGAAAAGCTCTCACCTGGATTGCAGGGTTGTGTTTCGTAATGGTGGGCTCACATGTTGATGTTATGAAGGAAGATGAAACCTGCTTTAAACAGGCTGATCTCAGTCTACATGGCTTTAACAGAAACAGATGTGAGGAGACATACATGACATTTTTACCTGTGTAGCCATTCAAGGACCAGCTTGGTCCCCAAAGGCTGGGAAAGAGGGAGCTCTGCAGGTTCATGCCTCTCCTCCAGGTAGGGTCCCTGGGGTAGATGACATCCTTGATACTCCACCTCTAAAGTTAGCAATGCTCCCTCCCTCATATCTGAGCAGGACATCTGTGGCTGGAATCTGGACTCAGTGCCTGAGGCAGGGGGCAAAGCTCAGCTGCAGGTTTGGGGTGTATTTACCTTCCAGGAGCTTTTTGTCAGAGACAGCTTCGAGGCTCTCTGTTTAGAAGTGATGAGCAGAATCGAGCAAAGTAAAAAAAAAAAAAATTGTTTCCTTCTCCTCCTCTTCCTCCAGATAAAACCTCTGTACGAGCAGCTGCATGCCTATGTGAGACACAAGCTGGGGCAAGTGTATGGCCCCAAGTTCATCAGCTCCACAGGATGCCTCCCTGCACACTTACTGGGTATGTCAATGTGTCCATGTTGTGCAAACCTGACTGTATACACAGGATAGCCACCTTCAAGGCACATGGAAGGAAAGCAATCTCACTGTTAATCAGGATATTAACAAAAGGGTTACAGATAAGAGAAGGGTAGAGGAGAAATGGATAAATCCTTAGTAGAGATGATCCAGGTGCTTAGCAGCGGTGGCAGGAAGGGAAGGCAGGTGTTCTCATCCTTGCCATGCCTCACACAGCACAAAACTCTAGCACTGGGCTGGGGTATTTCCCTCCCCTCTGCAGCACTTGTCTTCCTTAGAAATGAGAGTTTTGGAGAAACCTGGTTTTCCTTACAAATTTTACCCTAAGGTCCCACATTTCCTGACTTGGCTTTCAAAGCACACAGCATTAAGCTGCTGTAACTGCTGTGTACCTGAACATGGCACAACAATCGCGGGGACTAACAAAAAGGATGTTCAGCTTTCACATACCTCTAGAAATGTGATCAGTCCTGAAACTATATTATGCAAGAATAGCTGATATTGGGTAATAAAAGGATCCTTGATCTGAGTTTGACCTATGCATGACCTTCCAGAGCTGCTCCCCTCCACATGTTAGATGTATAGGAGTCTCTGTTTTTGACACTGCACAATTTATAGAGCACTCTGGCACTGCTGAGCAATGCATAATAAATAAAGTATTTCTTTGTTTCTCTCTTTTTATGAAGGTGATATGTGGGGTCGATTCTGGACAAATCTGTATGCCTTGACTGTTCCCTATCCAGCCAAACCAAACATTGATGTAACTTCTGCAATGGTTGAAAAGGTAAGACATGTCTTTATGCAAAATATGTATTATGTAACAAATCTAGATGGTATAAAAATTATGCACCATGTATTAGCTGCTCTCTAGAAATCCGTGGCTGCCCTCAGACAGACATACTGCCAACAGAGTGTTGCTTTTTGCATCCTTTTTTGCTTTTCACCTTAAAGTGTTTATGCATTTTTCTCTGTACCTATCCCCTTAGCTGTTCTCTCTTTTTTCCTCCACCCTGTTTGACTCCCTTAATCTTGCCTCCAAGTCTATTTTCCTCAGAGACACTTACCCATTAAGAGACATATTTTGTACTTATAAATTCAGGACTCCTGGAGTTGGCTGGTATCAAATATGACCTTTGCCAGTCATTACCATAATCAAATAGTTTGTATATCATAGTTTGTTTTATTTTTGTCAGTCTTGTTTATTTGGATGCAGCTAGAGAAACTGCAATGCTGCCTGTTCTCTTTTGATAGCTGCACAGCACCCTGAGGTCTGTGTTTGGGATCTTAGAGCTAACAGCTGTGACAGCACCTTTACCAGACCAAAAACATGGGTGAAGATAATTCCCTGTAGTCTTGCCAAAGCCTCACTCCTTTTATAAACTGAAGAGCGATAGGTGGAATTTGATCTCTGAAATGCAACTATTCACCTGAAATCTACTCTCCTCTCACAGGCAGCACTCCATGAAAATGTTATGTTGGTAAGAGAAGGAATAGTTGAATTTGATTCATTAGCAGTTTGCACAAGTCTGCATTAATCTCACCTCTGTTTTACACTACTGACCCCCTTGTAGTTACAAAATTGTGCCTATTGAAGTACCACTGCAAGAAGGGAAGCATTATTTACAGAGCCTTTGAGCAATGGGTCGGCTCATCCTTGTTGGTGGGTGTGCCCAATTTGGGATTTTCATCCAGATGAGCTGTTTGCCAGCCAGGTCTCTGTGAGAGCTCAGTGCAGTAAATGCAGAGCTCCTGCTGGGTAAATAATAAAACTGCTGAATGGCAAAACTATCCTGGACATTGCCATGCAGTTATAATCTGATAAGCAACTCCTATAGATACATTTGCCAGGTTTTATGGTTCTGGCTGAAATCTCTCGTGCTCATCTGATGGGAATGCAGCTCCACTTCCTCAAATGAGTTGTCCCCAAGCTGACTGGAAGTGCCTGGAGGGTTGGACCCCAGATCTGACATATGACTGACAGGAATGCATTTTTTATCTTACCTTATCTTTTGTTGAGAGCTTCTCTGGTCTGGGTCAGGTGCTTTCTACTGAACATCTGAGTGCAGACCTATTTTGTTTGCAGGGAAAACACTTAAATCCAGTTCCCAGCAGAATTTACAGAAGTGTCAAAGGAAGACACTGCTGACTTACTCTCAGTAGGCCAGGTGCAGGAGTGAAGCTCCTGGAAAATAAATACGAAGTCAGTTGCCCCGCATTAAGGAGGGCATTGGGAACAGGCTCCATGCAGATGCAGTGGTTAATGGTGGCACTGTCTCTTTCAGAAATGGGATGCAATTAAAATATTCAAAGCTGCTGAGGCCTTCTTCGTTTCCATTGGCCTTGATACCATGACTGAGGGCTTCTGGGAAAACTCCATGCTCACGGAGCCAACCGACAACAGGAAGGTTGTCTGCCATCCTACAGCATGGGACCTGGGGAAAAATGATTACAGGTACTGAAACTGCTATGACTCTTTTTATACCATCTCCTAGAGCAAACATATTTTCACTAAAGGAGCACCATGCTGGTTTAAGTTAGAATTTCTCCTTGATTTTTTTTTTTTTCTGGCTGATAAGAGGGGGAAGGAAGACAAGAGAGCAGGTGTCCTGTGGGACTGTAAACCTTTGTGTGTAAATTTTTCTGTGAAGATCTACTCAAATTTACTGGTAGACCTACTCAAGATCTTATCTCAAATTCTAGCAGAGAAGTGACTAATATTTTTATGAATTAGAGAAATACCGACTATGTTCTAGGGCTTATGGAATAAACAGAAATGCAGGAGTATACCAGTGAGATTTGTGGACAACTGCAGATTTTGCAGCAATGGCAGTGGGTCCCTGGGTAGCAAGGGAAAATCTCCTGAGAGCCCACTGTCTATCTTTAGCAGAGTTATCCAGTTTCATGGAAATCCATCAGTATCTTCCATATTTGGGAAAGGAGTGGGACAGCAAGTTCCCACACAAGGAATACTTCTCACAGAATTTCTGACCCCTCTTGCAGTCCTCACAGTTACCCAGGGAGAGCAGCTGCTGCCCAGCAAAGCCTTAGTGAAACACATCAGTATCACACCTCAGCACTCTGGGGAAGGTGAAAAGAAACCCTATTTGGAAGACATTCCTTTAGTAAATAGTACTTACACGAGGATGAAGTAGCAGGAGTCACCAGCACACAGGTTTTACACATTACTGTCTTCCTGAGCTTGGTGGTTGCTACTCACTCCCACACACAGAGTGAGTTTATTGCCAGGTTTTAGGGGACAGCTGTTCTCACAAAACAACAGTTTTCTCTTACTCCCTGGACAATTTCAAGGTGGCTGAAGATGTTTTGCTGAGTTCCCCTTGAAGCCTTGCTGTAGCAGGAGGATCTGAACTGCATACTAGGATGCAGCTGCCCATGTTTTGCAAGGGGCAAGAGGCATTTGCAAGCTCTGGAGGGGCTTTGCCCCATGGCTATGGCAGACAGGGCTCAGGCAGCCTCTCTCTGGGCCACTGTCTCTCTGACCACAGACACTTTGTTCTGGTGTGCAGGATCAAGATGTGCACCAAGGTGACCATGGATGACTTCCTGACTGCACACCACGAGATGGGCCACATTGAGTACGACATGGCGTATGCACGGCAGCCCTACTTGCTGAGGAGCGGTGCCAATGAGGGCTTCCACGAAGCTGTAGGTGAAATTATGTCACTTTCTGCAGCCACTCCTCAGCACCTGAAATCTCTTGATCTCCTAGAGCCAACTTTCCAAGATGATGAAGGTAAATAAATACATAAATATTATATATTTATGTGAAAGCACTTGCTGGCCTTATTTTGCAGCAGAAGATTGTGCCTGCAAACTCAGCAATCAACTGACAGGCTTCTGAAAATCTTACTCCTCTAATTTACCAGAAATACATTTTTTTTTCCCATATCACATTGTGAAGCAAGAATCACTGCTTTACAATGCTGCTACATAATTTAAAAAGAACTAGCTAGCACTTCATTACATTCAGTACTGAACAACTCATCCTTAAATCTTCATAGTTCATTTAGATGAGTCTCCAAAACTCCTTTCAATCTGTTGCATGAATCCGTACATATCTCTATCAAGATATGTATTTAGCAGTTCAAATGAAACTGAAACCTTGAGATTTACATCTCCAACTTAGGTGAATATTGAGTGACAACATAGGTCGACCCTCATTATAATGCGGTTCATCTGGCTTCTGTGTATTGCCTTAGATGGATGAAGATGCACATTTTATACATTTTGAGATGTCTTCAGCTCAAAATTCCCCAGAGACTGGAAAGGTTCTCAGTGATGGGTAATTAAACATAAATGTCAAAGGACTAGGTTATTTAAGAGTTTGGGGGAAAGAAAGAGAGACAAAATTGCGTACAATTCCTACATGATCTTTTCTCATGTTTTTTTTCAGTAGTATTCTTCCTTCCACTTTTTCTTTAGTGAAAATCTGTATTTCAAACAAGATGTAAGCATTAGCTGTAAAGGCAAGCAACTTTAGCCATCTAATCAGATACTAATTGCTACCATAACCATTACCTTAACTGCTTCTCTCTTCAGAAACTGAAATCAACTTTCTGCTCAAACAAGCATTAACGATTGTTGGAACAATGCCTTTTACTTACATGCTGGAGAAGTGGAGGTGGATGGTGTTTAGGGGTGAGATTACAAAGCAGGAATGGACCAAACAGTGGTGGGAGATGAAGTAAGTTTGAGAAACAAAGGGGATCTTTTTCACATGAACCTGCAAACCCAACCCTTGTTACTCAACATACTGAGGTGCTTCTGCCCTCACAGGACAGGTTCTGTGTCTCTGGGTGTTTCTGTAAATACCAGTAGAGTGCCAGCTAGAAACACCTAACAGTGGTGCAGACAATGTCTCATAAGCCATGTATCCCCATTAACTCTGTGTACAGCCCCTAGCAGTTTACCCTGTCTCTCAAAAGACTTTCTCCCTGTTTTAAAACGTCAGTTTCCTGATAAGGACAGCCCATGACCTTTGCATGGCCAGTTTCAGATCAACATTTCTGTCCCCCGATGCATTCCTCAAGACATCTTGGTAGCTAAAGAACAGCTTTTCTCTAAGTCTCATTGGTCATGTGTTCTGGTTTGCTCCCCACCTCCTTATGTGAAAAGTGAAGTTCATTGTACTTGCCAGCCACAGAAGCATGCAGATCTCAATCCACCAAGTGTCTGAGCACACTTCTCTGCTTTGTATTTCCTCCCCACCATACAGTGGTTTTGGAGGCAAATTGTCTGAAAGATTTCAGACTGAATTTTCCTTTCTTGTGTACTAAGATACCACCTTTCTTGGTAAAGAAAATACAGTTCCCTTGGCAAGTAACAACCAGAGGTGCCTTTTCGGATCATGCCCATCAATCAGTCTGTTTTCAACACCTTGGAGCACAAGATTAAAAAATCAGTATGATTCAGACTGGAGTTTGTAATTTCCCAGGCTGGTTTTAATATGAGGGCAGAAAAATGCAAAGAAACCAGAAGAAGCCCCACACTGAAAATGCAGCCTGAACTCAAACACGAACAGTAAGCCTCCATCAGCAAACAGAATCTATAATAAAACTTGATATACGCAAGCCTCCTGACCCACTGTAAAAATCAATCAGCTTCAATGTATTCAAAAGTAGCTGAGATGTCAGAGAAACAGAGAATGACAAATTGTTCAGGGAAGCTTATCACATCTGTTGCAATGGCACTGCAAAGCTCTCTGCTTGAAATACAGGTTTATGAAAAATATTTCCATGGAAGTTTATTACCATTTTCAGAACGTAAGGCATGGGCTTGTTTCTGTAGTACTTCTCAGGAAACACAGTCTCAGGAGAGGAAAATAAAGAGAAAGCCCATCTCCAGCCCAGTGGCACAGGAGGCCATCTACCTTTTGGGTTGCCCAGTCTCTGCATGCCCTTGCCCAGAATGAAAATGCAGGTCTCTAAACTTGGGATGGCCCAGGGCATGAGGTGTGTGTGTGAAGCTCGTGTCTTGTGGATTATTTCATATCACTAATTGCTCCCTGCACACCCTGCTAGGATACACATCCCTTCCTTGCACTATGAGTTTCCAAGCAGCTTCCTCTCTGTGGTTTCCAGCTGTGGAGTAGAACTCCCGTGGTGCTAGTGGGTGCTGTATGGAATTATTCTGTTTGGAAGTGAGAGAGGTGTCCATATATATCAGACTAAACAGAAGAAAATCTGAGTCAGATTACCTTTCCTTATTGTCTATAAACAGAAACCCTGTGTTTTTCCTTCATCTCCAGGAGAGAAATAGTTGGTGTTGTGGAACCAGTCCCTCACGATGAAACCTATTGCGACCCTGCTGCACTTTTTCATGTGGCCAATGATTACTCCTTCATAAGGTAGTGCAGTGTTTAATTCATGACTTAAATTTTATCTACAGAACAAGCCTCAGCTACCTAAAACATCTGCTGGAGGGTCTCAGGACCCAATCTTATTTTATTTAACGCCCAGACCGAAGGATGCTGATTTCAATGGGAGTGTTTTCTGTGAACATCAGGCATTGTTCCGTAATAATCTCTAAGCAGTGAGGAGGCTGCTGAGCTTCTTGCTGAGCAGAAAACTTTCATGCTGCCATCAAAACAGCAGGAGCACTTCTGTATGAGGTGTTTGCCTCCTGGGGAATCATTGTGCCCCATGTCACTTGGGCCATGCACCTGCTGCCCTGGATGTCCTTTTGTGTCCCAGCCACCTCATTTTACAGGGCTCAGAGCAGAGAGGTGGACCTTAAAAACCTTACTCTCCTGATATATGGCAACAAACAGATTTGGGGCTCTTCTAGTCCATTTGATCTTGGCATTTTGCTAAATTTGAGTTATCTTAGCCTATAAATATCAGCTGACCTCTCTCCCTGCAGTGCAGTCTCCCAAGCAGGAGTGACAGCTGACACAGCAGAGCTTTCCAAAGGCCAAGGGCTTGCAGGTTTCCTTGACAGACAACTGATAAAACCTGGGCCTGCCTTCTCCTTGCCCTTCCTTTAGGTATTACACCCGCACCATCTATCAGTTCCAGTTTCAGGAGGCACTTTGCAAGGCAGCCAACCATACTGGCCCTCTTCACAAGTGTGACATCACCAACTCCACTGCAGCTGGTCAGAAACTCAGGTAATGAAGGAAATTTCTCACACGTAATAAATCAGAGTATAACAAAGCCTAAGTCATCCTTGAAAACTTCTGGAGTGAATGAGGTTGCATCAAGAATAAACCTAGCCTGGAAATTTGGCATATACCTGCTAAATTCATTTTGACAAGTTGACTAAATTTATGTACACTTGGGTTCTAAACATCAAAGGTTTAATTACTTGTTTGTGGCACCAAAATATTTTTATTAGTAGGAATAATGGGAGAAAGGAGTGAATTTAGAAGCAAAAAAGAACACTTTTATACTGATCACAGAGTGTTTTTCTGGCCTAGATGGAACATGGCAATAACATATTACTTCTCATTCCACATATACAGAAATTTGCTGGCATTGGGGAGATCCAAACCATGGACTGAAGCACTGGAAAGTGTAACAGGAGAAAAATATATGAATGCAGCACCCTTGCTCCACTACTTTGAACCTTTATATGAGTGGCTGAAAAAAAACAATTCTGGCAGATTCATTGGCTGGAAAACAGACTGGGCTCCATGTACGTATGGCTTGTGGGTGATTTAAGGACACATGTTAGTCTTCACAACCCTTGATTAGCAAAATTCCTCTCTCTTTTAGTTTTTGGAGGCTATTCTCCCTAGAAAAGCAGGGTTATGGGAAATAAACACTGAGCTCTAAATTTTACCCACAGGAAAACAGACTGGCTTCCCCATGGCCAGAGCTGGAGGAGTCAGCACAGGTGTTTGTCAGACGCCCACCCACTTCTCAGAAACTGAGGTGTCTTTTTGTTCATAATGGCAGCACTCAGAGTGTGGGATGGCTGTACAGAAGGAAGAAAGATCAGAAGCTTGGTCTTGTGTGGCATTACCTGAGAGCAGTGTGCCTGTGTTGCAGGGCTGGGAGCCACTGGTCCTGGGAGCCAGGTGTAGGGGCAAACCAGAACAAAAAAGTTATTACTGTGCTTTTTGCTGACGTGTTAGTCAAAGAGGGGAGCTCAAGGGGAGGAAAAGGAGGGGACTCTGGAAAAACACATTTTTGAGCTTATTGTGACACTGAGCGATGAACACGCCAGGTTGTATATGTGTAATCACTGCCAGTACTGGAAAGCACCGTAACTCTTACAGCCCTGTGCCAGTCTGTGGCAGTGGGATTCACCTAACCAGGCCCCAGCATCTGCACCTAAGCTGCTCATTCCCAGTGGTAGGAAAGAGGAATTTTCCTTCTATCTGCTACAAAACCAGACTTGGGAACTGACAGCCCAGATGAGTGTGTTTGCAGTAGAGGTGACTGAAAGGAAACAAAATCAATCCCACCAAGCTCTCCAAGGGGAGCAAAGGAACCTGTAAGGAAACTTCAGCCACCACAGCATTTCACAGAAACAGACTTGTTGCTGCAGCTCTAACATAGCCCTTGTTTCTTTTAAAACCAGATTCTGACAATGCCATCAAGGTGCGCATCAGCCTGAAGTCAGCACTGGGGGACCAGGCGGTGAGTGTGTTTGTCCTGGGGCACCCTCCTTATCGCTTGGGCAGCAGAGATGGTGTGATAATGGTGCCCAGAAAGGGAGTCAGGGTATGGCTGATCTTTGTGTCAGAAGGGTGGCATCAGCTCAGGTGAAGGGTTATCATATGTAAGATGTCTTGTCTGAGTTTGTGGTCAAGACTCCCTCTGGAATTAGTGGAGGAACTTCTCCAGGGAGTGATCCCACCCATTTGAGGAAAGATATCTCAGCTAGATGAATTAAGTTATTCTCTATAGATACCAATCATGATTTTTCGTCTCCTACAGAACAGGCCTGGAGGGCTAACATAGGGGAATCTATGTACATGAAAATGGCTGTATTTTTCCCAGATTTGCTGATGTGTCCACAGAAAGCTTCTACCTAATTTCTTCTAATTGCCATTATTATGGCTATGGTGGCTGCCTTCAGAAGTTATTAGAGCAGCTACTTCACATTTAAAAGCAGGCTGGTAGATGCCACTCTCTGTTCTTAAATGCTCTTGATTTCAAACTGAAACACATATCTTAGCATTTCTCTGTAGATTTTTGTTTGCCTGTTTACTGTAATATTTCAAGTCCCTGATATATTCAACTGCCTCCCTTCCCTCCAACCCTGCTGCAGAGACAGCTTTGTTATTGAGATTGCGGGGGACAGTACAGTGCAGCTGCTTCTGTTTCAGATCAGGAGAAGGGCTTTCATTCCCAAGAGCTTGTCTGCTTTCTCCAATTATACCAGCTGGTCCAATAAAATGTATTACAGCAACGAAAAAAATCTCATCAAAGCCGAAGATGGCTTTTACGATTTGAAACAGAGCATTGGCTTAGCCCATCTGCTTAACCCAGGCTGAAAATTCACTCCTTACTCTAACTCTTCCTCTTTATGCTAATCTCATGGAGGCAGTGTAGAAGGTTTAAGTGCAGACACTTCGTTCCTGTTAATAGCAATTTTCACCTTGCAGAACATTAGTAATTTTCCAAGAACGAGTACGTCATCAGGCAGGTCATTTAGACCTGCATGTTGGAGCCTATTGCACCAGCAAGGACAAAAACCACGGGCTCATTTTTCATATGAATTGATGCACTTGCTTCTATCACTCTCTCACATGCAAGCAAGTTTTATTGCTTCCTAGACTGCCTAGTCGAGTTAGATACAATTCAAAACTGCTATCAACAGCATGAAAAGGTTCCATATTACAACACATTTATTAGTCATTATGGTTAATGTTTAGCTTAATATCATTTTTATGCCTGCCTATAGCCATCATAGTCTTTTGTTGTGCAATTGAGCAGCTGTAAAACAATCTCATACAGATTACTTAATTTGAATTATTGTATGGATGGTAGGTTCCTAAGCTCTGAAGAGCAAGCCATACATTTTCCTCTGAAAACCAGTTCACATCACCAACTTGCAAGAAACCTTTTGTATCCAGTTGCTTTCTGCCTCCCCACAAATTTCACTTATGCTGAGCCCCCAGGAACATGGCTGGATGCTGGTATGGCAGCAGCAGGGAATGGTACATGCATGAGCTGGCATAGAGAAAAGGCAGGAGGAATCTCGGGCCGGAATCTCATTCAGCCCAGCTACGCAGAGCATTGGGTTTTGGGTGCTTTGCAAGGCTCACAGTGCACTGAAACTGTGGGCCCAGTGCAGCTGTTTGTTCAAGGTGTATTTTGAGTTGCTTTGTATGACCTAACAGCACAAAGCACTCGGACTATGCCAGGAAACATTTTTGCATTTGTGCTCGTTAGCTCTGGAAAGAGCAGGCAGGGAAAGATTCCTGCTCTTGGACAGGGGTACAGCTGTGCTGGGGGCAGCTGCAGCTCACACAGGCTCTCGGCTGCCGCTCAACCCTGGCTGTTACCAGCAGGGAGGTTTCAGTAGCCCCCTGTTCTGGCAAATTAAACATCCAGACTCACGGATGGGCTAAACGCCAGCTGTACCAGAGCGTGCACTGCCGCAATTACCCTGCTAATTGCTTTCAGGCTGATGAGATTAGAGCTGCAGCCGCAGCGTCACTGGATCACCAGTGATCCAGCTGATGACGCTGAAACATCCACAGCTTTGCTTCAGCTGGGGCTTTATGAAAGTGCCCTCCCAAGGGAAAGTGCTACAAGATCCCCACTGAATGCCTTGGGGTCTTTCATATATAAAAGAAAAGGTTCCAGGAGCACCAGACCCCTCTCCAAACATTCATTCAAAATTCTTCACCAAGTCAATGCCATGTGTGTGATTATGTTGTAAAGGGCTGACATGCAAGACAGTGTTAGGGAATGGAGAGCTGTCAGCCTGCAGGCATTTCAATGTATTTTACAATGAAAAATCCTTTTTGAATCCGGGCCACACTTACACGGTCTTTCAAGTCACATGTGGGATCCTGGAGGGAACATGCTGTAACAGAGCAGAGGCGCTGGCAGCGTTCATTTCTCTCCGAGAGCAAAGAGGCTTCTGTAGCGCACAGCGTAAGGTGGGTTCCTGGGATGCCTCGGGAAGCTGTGGGGGCAGTCATGACTCAAACACACATCACAAACCAGCCAAGCACTTCCCATCCACACAGCCAGTAACAGTATTTATAAAGGCAATTGAGAGGCACTGTGGCAATTAAAATACATTAGACTGAAAAAGACAAATTGTAAGCTACAAAAATGAATAAATGATTAAAAAGTTAACTATGCTAAGTACAGAAAGCATCAGTAGAGGAATCAAACTCAATTAGATCCTGGTAAAAATAATAAGAATAAAAAAAACAGCACTGCAACCCTAAAGATGTTGGGCATAAATAGAAAATTCAGAAACCCCGACAATAGCATCTTAGCTGTGATAGTGAACAGTGCCAGCTGCTGGAGGCAGCAGCAGTAACAAGAGGTGCTTCAGTGCACGGCTGTGCAAGCAGGAAAAAGCTGAGGGCATTTGCCTCGCAGAGGGGACTCAACCTCAGCCTTTCCAGGGGGCTGGCACAACCCCTGCCCTCCAAATGCCATGGGTACCGCTCTGATTGCTGTGGCTTTGGGTACCTGCGCCTTTCCTGGCACCTGGTCCTGAATAGACTGACAGCAGTGGGTTCTTTCTGCTCTTTTCTCCCCTGAATTAATAGAATCAGGACACTTTAGGGTGCGAGGGACCTTTAAAGATCTGCTAATCCAACCCTGCTGCAATGAGCAGGGCCATCTTCAGCTAGATCAAATTGCTGTAAACCTCACGCAGCCTGACCTTGAATGTTTCCAGGGGCTGAGCATCCACCACCTCTCTGGGCAACCTGTTCCAATGCCTCGCCATGTTCACAGTAAAGAATTTCTTCCTAGTAACTAGTCTAAATCAACCCCCTTTTAGTCTAAAATCATTACTCTTTGTCCTATTGCAAGAGACCCAGCTAAAACGTTTATTCCTGTCTATCCCTTTCCTATATCCCTCTATCTTCCTCATAGCTCTTTATACATCTTTCATTTTATATCAATGTCAAGAGTTGGACACAGCTGAAAAATGTAGCTGGGTTTTATAAAGCCTGTTACAACAGAGCTGCTTTCTACCACACCTTCTGAATAATACCCCAGAAAGTCAGGAGCTGTGTAAGACTATCACTGACAGCATTTATAGGCCTTCCTGCTCAGGTACCATAAACACAATCAAATCTATGCCTTAGGGGAATAAAAAGATATTGCCACAGAGTTCAGCTGGGGATTTTCCCTTTGTGCATACAAGCTATTGCACAACAGACCAGGCTGCTTTATCACCTCCTGTGGTGGTTTTTGCCCCCTGTACAGCTCTTGGCTCCTGCCCCAGAGAAGCTGTTTTTGTCTTCCACTGCAAATAATTTTGGATTCATAAGGTGGGCCAGGAGAAGCCTGCACACAGGCAGTACATTTTTTTTATCTCATGTATCTATTCTCCAAGGAAAAACAACAAATATGTCCTTCCTGCAGAAGTACTGATGCAAAGAGATTTTTACCAAAACAGACCCCAAACAAAAATCACATCTCTTCAAACAAATAAATTAGCCACCTTCACACAGCAACTCTACCACAAAGGTTCTCCTCCTTAATAGAACACGTCTGCAAATAAAATTATGTCATTAAAACAAGATCTAAATTTTGAAATCTTTACATTTCAATGAGAATGCACAATATTAAGTAGGAATAGTCTTGCTGATGCCTTTTCTCTGTGTAAGGCAGGGATATGCTCTGGGACCGGAGCAGCTTCAGCAGTCCCATATAAAGGTACCAGAGAATGCACAGGGACAGCATGATGTCTGGCAGTAGGGATGCCTCCTTGGTTGTTCTCCTGCACAGTGTCCAGATTTATAGAGCTAAAGGGTTTGGGTTGGTTTCTGATGTGCTATCGTGGCACAAATAAATAATACTGAAGTGCATCCCAAGCATTACAATTGCCATTTCTTGTTAGGAGGATTTCTTAGTGTCTGTGATTTCCTGCCATCTCTGATGAATTTCTCTTATGCTGTTTCTGCAGTACAAATGGGATGAAAGTGAGCTCTTCTTGTTCAAGTCATCTGTTGCCTATGCCATGAGAAAATATTTTGCAGAGAAGAAGAAACAAGAAGTTGACTTCCAGTGAGTGGCTTGCTTAATTGTGCCAGCTATGCCTGCATTGCTTCTGGTTGGCTAATGGCATGAACTGGTGGAATTAACTGTGCCTTCTGTCAAATGTAAGGTGACAGAAACAATGTCCAACATCAGCTGTTTGCAAAAGGCAAAATGGCAGCTTGGGTACATGGTGTCTTTCCACTCAAGAGCCTGAAGTTTAGGAGTAATGTGCTAAAGTTAGGTAAGAAGGCTTTGTCTCTCACAGCTGATCAGTGATGGAGATGAACCTTGACAATTTGTGCCCAGAACCTATAGAGGAATATCAGAGAAGGTACACTAAATAGAAATAAACATTTCTAACAATGCATGTGTATGATACTGAATATCCAAGAGGTTTGGGGCCAAGGAACAGTAAACATGTTGACTATAAAGCACTAGAATTTGGTACAGACTTACTAATCTTATCTAGGTTCAGTTACAAACATAAAATCTTTCACCTGAAAGTGATTTTGGTAAGAAAAACAACCCTTTTGATTAAGTATCTTCAATATTGTTCAGAAGTTATCTATTCAAGCTATGAGATATTACTTTATAGAACATTAGTCATGTAATATTTAGAATCTACCCTAGAAAAATAAGGAAGAAAGCTGTTTTTTCTTCCACTTTGTACTTCATACATCACCTCATTCATGAGACCAACCCCAAACGCTTCCTGTGCTGCAAGTGATCATGTGCTGTGGAATATTACACGAAGACTTGTCTTAGGTGTGAGGTAGACTCTCCCCAGCTAAAGCTACAAATTAGCACATAGAAAAAGAAATTCTGGCAGGAAAATTGATTTAATTTCCCTGCTGATTTCACTTGAAAGCATTCCCCCAGCATAAACTAAATCCCTGACAATGCCAATCAAACACAATTGTTCACTTGCCCAAATTTAAAGCTAATGTCATCTCAACAATGAAAATAACGTTTCTCTCTTGTTTCTCCTTCAGAATTACAGACATTCATGTTGGAGAACAGACACAAAGGATATCCTTCTACATTACTGTCAGCATGCCAGGTAATATCAGTGATATTGTGCCCAAAGCCTACGTGGAAAATGCCATCAGGTGAGATTTTGCTCTCTGGGGAAAAAAAAAAAACCCAACCAAACAACCAGATGAAAAGGTGGAAGGGAGAGCAGTGCTTAAGTCACCTGAGGCAGAAGCAGTAACAAGGAAGTCAATAGTGCAGTTAAAATGGAAATAGTGGGATGAGAGAAACTAGGATGAAAACTATTATGACACAAAGCAAACAGCCCATCTATCAGATGGTGTCTTGGACAATAGCCAATGTAAAATGCTTCAGGGGGCTTGTAAAATTGCCAAGACACATCTCATTGCATCATACATTCCAGAAGATATAATTACTCAAACTTTAACAGGAACTATTCTATATTCTGAAATACAGAATACGGTAATGGTGTGCATGCACACGTGTTCTTCCTCTCATTAATGAAAAGTCAGTGCAAGAATTATTGTTAACAAGAAATCCAGAACAATGGTGTACTAGAAAGACAACCAGATGTATTTGATTATATAGAAGAGGTCAGAGCAGGAGCTAGTTTCCACTTACAGGTCAATGAACAGCTCTTTTATAGCATGGTGTGACACCACTGTAAGTCATTGCCATAAAATGATAAGTAAGACTGCAACTCTGCAGAAGATCATGGGTAATGTGCAGGGGGAAATGAAGAGGGCACAAATCTAAAAGCACCATCAACGTGAGATGGGGTTGAAAAAGCAGTGATATAAGTTGGTGAACTAAGGGAGAAGACTATGGCTGTGAAAGCCACTCTCGGGTTAGCTCTCAATAGCAGATGTGGAAATTTAGGGAGAAACAAGGCAGAGATGATACACCAGGGAAAGGGTTTTCAGGGCAGTGAGAAACACATTAATCAAAATCGTGTAAGATTGTAGGAGGGAAACAGGTAAGATGTCAAAGATGGTGTTTTATCTATCATATATAAGAAACTTTTGGATAGACAAGAAACGGTAAAGCGAATGAAGGGCAAAATACGAAGAAAGAAGGAGATCAGAAGGTTCATTTGATAAATGTTAAGACAGAGTTTAAGAGTCCATACAGTGTCTGAACATGTCAGTTAAGCTAAAATAGGTTAAGGGTTTAAGTTCCTGTGGTTGTCACTCACGTGCCAGAAGGAATATAGGTTTAGCAGTACCTCCTCTGCAGCCTTTTTAACTGAGTGGTTCAGGGGAAGCTTGGCACACTGGAGATTTATAAAACTGAAAACTGTTCCTTTTCTTCCAATGAATGTGTGAAACTCTTTGAATTTGCATTTGATGGCAGGATGTCTCGGGGACGAATCAATGAGGCTTTCAGACTGGATGATAACACACTGGAGTTTGTGGGAATACTTCCAACCCTGGCTGCACCTTATGAACCACCAGTCACCATCTGGTTAATTGTATTTGGTGTGGTCATTAGTCTGGTTGTCATTGGAGTTATTGCCTTGATCATCACTGGGCAAAGGGATCGCAAGAAGTGAGTAGTATTTTTTGATACTATGATCATGACCACTGGAAGATGTCCTGATAATTGAATCATCAGGATTTTTACAAATTAGGCTGCCCAGTTTGCCTGAAGGAAGTTAAGGAATGAAAGCTTATTATCCCTTTCCCATCAACAGTGATAGCTGAAGGTTCAGCTCCCAGTCTCTCCAGTACATGGCAGCTTGGCTGCTTAATGCAATTTCCCCATCATCATCAGTCTACCCAATGCTGTGGCCACAGGGAACTGCAGCGTGACAAGGCTTCTGCCAACCCTACAGCAAGGATGATGGGATGTCCTGCTCAGAACACAGTGCCTTCTCCAACAGCAGAGTTGCCCACATTCAACAGCACCTGCAGTTTTCTGTAATCTGATTGTAGGCTATACAGTTGTGAAGTTTTCCTTAAATATTACTGCATTAACAACAATATAGCTTGGTTGTATTTCTATGACTCTCCACTAATGCAGTTTCTAAGAACACAGTAGGTTTGCTACAGTTCTTAAACGTAACTTGATTTCTTTTATATAAATATTTCCAGTTAAACACAGTATTATTTACAGTCTGGGATTCTGGGGATCCAGAAGGACTTGAACAGAACAGAGACATTCTAATATAAAATGAATTTTCGTGACAGGAGAGCAAGACAAAGCAGAGGTGAAGCAAATGGTGAAGAGGTGAACCCTTATGGTGAAGAGGGAAGAAGCAACCTGGGCTTTGAGCCAGCTGAAGAAACACAAACTTCATTTTAAAAGGTGTGGGTAAAGACTTCTGGGTTTTTGGTTTTTTTTTTCATTCCACTTTTAACAATAATGCCCAGCAAAGGAGCAAAACGCTATGGATGTCATCAAACAATGTCTTCTGGTTGACCACTAATCTACTGATTCATGGCCAATAGCAACTAAATCTGCTGGTTTTGTGGCAACTAGAAAACATGCATGGCTTTTCTGTGAATTATGTGCATAACATTACACACCATTTGTGCTGCCTTTCATGTGTGTGCTGCATCCAGCTTCTGTTTCCTGTGTCATGAGATACAAAAGCTTGGAAGTATACAGTTGTCTACAGACCAAGACACACATAAAAATAACTCATATACCCCTGAAGAACTTCTTGATCTTTCTAGATGGAGACCTCAAAAGTGTTTCTAAAGACTGTGGGGAAAAAAACTGTGACTATCAGAAAAACCTTAGTGATGATGAACTAAATTTGATATGAAATAACTGCAATTTTTACACCTTCAAGATATCTGTATCAATGTCAAATGTATACTGGATGAAGACTAACAAGCACTGGAAGTTTATTAGGAAGTTATAACGTAAGTTATTTTTCTGTTTGCTTGATAAGTATTGTAGAGATGAAATAGCCCATGCTTCCTCAAAAAAATCTCCTTTATGTTGACATAAAAAATGACATACTAAATGATCAAAGTTGCTTTAGTTTTTTTTCCCTATACTTTGACCATTGCCTCCACTATTACAAATACTGCATTACAAATGGCACTTACAACAAACACAATTGTGTTGTTACATACAAGGGGCAGTAGATTGAGTCTTGGGAAGTTTTCATTGCACCTGAAAAACAAATTCTGTTCACATGGAGGACAGTGCAGCACTGGACCAGGTTGCCTGTTCCATACTCTGGGAGAGGCTGTGGGATGTCCACCTTTAGAAGTGTTCAGAGATCAGGTAGACAAAGGTATGGATGATGGAGCAGTGGGGATAATCCCACTCTGAGTGAGAAATTTGGCTAGATGACTCCAGAGGACTCTTTCAGTCAGCTTTTCTATGATTCTGAGTCTTGTAGCTCCTCCATGGTAGCTGAAACCATGCCAGTGTGTTTTTTCCTGTACACACCCAGTCTCTGAAAGTCACAAGGTATCTGATACTCAGTCCTGGATTGCAACAAAGAGCCAGTAGCAAACACAAACCTGCATGAAAAATGCTCAGAAAATGCATAGACTCTTAAAACTATGGGCCTCCAAAATTATCAGAATCTGTAGAAGGCAGCCGAACACGTATCTGAAAAGTACATCTGGACTCTACAGGTTTACAAAACACTGTCATAATGCTCCACATTCATTTTTTATTTAAGAGACAAGACCCTTCAATGAAGCAGTTCAAAATGGTAAGCAGATGATACTAATTAACTGCAAACTAGACACTAATGCAAAGGAATGGAAATACTTTTTTTAAAGTTGCTTATCTATACCACATATTCCATTACCATAACATCCCCAAACCTTACTACTTGAGCTGACATTTTAGGATTAATAATTCAACTCTTTGTGGTCTTCCTACTTACTGTGCAGTAACACAAAAAAGGAATGGCAAAGCTGGAAACAATCAAATAAAGTAATTAGTCATGCCAGCCATCTTCAGATCTGCTGTTAAGATTAACTTTTTCATTATGACAATGTTTTAATTTCAATACAATTAATTTTAAAAGCTGTGCTATGGATCAAAAAACACCATTCAGAATTGTCAACGCATAAAACCACTAAAAAAATATAGCAGGGTGTTGGAAGAACATAAATAAGACAACGTTTATATGAAAAAAATCAGCTGCATGCATTAGCCCCACCAACAGCTCACAGCTTCTGTGCTGGGGGAGCCCTTCCTCTCCTACTTTCTCAGTGTCTGCACTCCTTCCTGACCCTTTTTCTGGGTCAGCACTCCTTGGCCCAGGTTGGTCCACAGGAAGCATCATACCATGCCCTAACCCTCCCTCCTGTCCAGCCTCTGTGGCCCCCAGGCCTGCACAGATCCCTAAAGTCATTTGTGTGACCCCCAAAGCAGCTTTACCTCAGACACAGCAGCAGCTCCCCACGCAGACAAGGATGTGCTCTCTGAGTCAGCTTCCAGTGCTGGGAACAAGCAATGCTGGCAACCACAGGTGTGGGAGCCTCTGTCTGGCCAGGCACCTTCACTTCCTTCTCCCCTTTCCCACATGTCTGCACCCTGCATTTCTCATTCCTCAAGTTCAGGTGAGCTCAAACGAGAGCTGCAGAGGGGTCTCTGTCAGGGCCGGGCCAGCTCCATTAGGGAAGGGGCAAGCAGACATCACTTGGACTCTTCTGGGCATCACACGCGGAACTAGCTCAGACGTGAGGAGAGAGGAAAGGATTTATTTCAGAAATTACTTTATTTTGAAACCAGTTTATACATACTAGATCAGCATTTTACAATTGTCAGTGTCCAAGATTAGATGCCTGTGCTATGTAGCTTCAGATGTATCTGGTATCTCAAGACTTGCTGAAGTTAGCACTAATTTTTGTAATGCTGTGCACATTTGAAAGTTGGGTGCTCCTATTTAAGCACTAACATCGGAAGCCTAATTTCAGTGCCTCAGTAGTAAAATATTTGGCTAAGCAATTATATTAATAGCATTTTCATTTATCTTCAGATTTTTGCTTCTCAAGTTTTATGGAGATCAGCAAATTTACCATTTACTGTTGCAATGACTATAGAATTCTGCGTAAAACATTATTTTCTTTATTTCTACCTGTTATTGCAGGAAGCAATAGCACTCTAGTAGATGCCTCATATGTTGCTAAATTGAAAATATCCTAAATATGCAGCTTAGAATGAATTCCAAATCAAATATACCCCCTGAGGGACAAAACTAGTCAATAATACTGGTGAGAAAACAGATATAATATTTTACCTGTAGTAACTCTTAAGTAATTGAAAGTGAGACTATATCTATTTATGTTGCTGTCACTTGGAGTAGTTCTAAATTTGACTTTAGGTGTCAGCTTCAAGTGTTTATGAAGAAAAAACACATTCAGATGAGTTATGATAATCAGAAAACCTACCAAGCATATATTTCCCTGTTTACATTTCCAGTTAAGGCCAAATAATGACAGTTTGGAAGCACTGAAGGAGTGTACATAATTGGTATATATATCTCAGTGTCTGAGAAGTCTTTTGAAAAAATGCTAACAAAATAAATTATATTCTTCCACAGTATCCTTCCAAATTCTGTCACCCACAGAGTGTTACAAACGCTTTCTCCATATGCTTCTTGGTCAACCCCCTGATTAAATTAGAAGAATAATAAAATACAGAATAATAAGGATGGCTAATGTCAGGCAGATTTCAGGTTCAGCTCTATAGCAGGCAGCATGGATGTGGAGCCAGCATGCACACTCATGTGTTTCTGAATCTTATTTTTCAAGCTCTGTTGCCTTCTCTCAATGCCTCAAAAGAATGGTAACAGCTGATAAAAAGCAAGGCGCTGTTCTGGTAGCTAAATGAAGCAAAGATGATGGGTATAGTTATTTAATTTTAAAATAATTCAGGAACTGTAATTTGCATTAGTTTTTCTTGATTTTATCATGCAGAAATTCATAGACAGTGATGTTGCTACAAATTCCTGCATGCTAAAATAAAGTTGCAGGAGGCAAATAAAATTTAACTTACCTTTTATATCTATCTTACATTGTGATAGTTTAATCTTCTTTCTTTGCATTAATATAACCTCTAAAATAAGCCACTTTACTAATTTTCCTGACAATTATATTAAAAAAACCAAGAGAACATCACGGTCATTTCATGGTGTCATCAATAATGTGCAAAACAATTCTTCGGTGGTGATGAGAAACGAGTCATGGTCTACAGATGGCTGGTCAAAATTTGGGTGAAGAGGAACAATAAATCAGGATAATTTTTGGCACAGAAGATGCAGATCTCAAAACAAAATGGGCATGATCAGCATTTGACTTACTGCTCCTAGAAGACTTGTGGATGGTATATCGCATCCTTCTTGTTGTAAGGGCAGGGTTACTTCACTCAGACTTAGCTGTTTGTAAAGCTGGAGGTCTCCTCTAGGTCTGCTGTTTAAAATCTCTGTACAGGAAGGCAAATATCTTTTATTCTTTGGTGGCTAAGAGAGAAAGGGGAAATGACCATGGAGAGGTACCAGTAATATTCCTGTAGTCATGGAAGAAATTTAATTAGTTTAGCTCAGCACACAGTTTCTAAACTGTTAAAATTGGGTGAGAAGAATCTCATCCTGTATACTTTGTTGATGTTGAAGGGTATTATGCTTAAATACATGCTTATGAAAAGAAGGGAGCCAACCTGCCTTTGTGCCCCATTTCCTGTATTAACCATGTCCTGAACTAGATAATGTAGAATGTATTCCTGACAAGCAATGACTTTTATTAAAGGATATTTTCATTGTGAGCATCAGTTCAGCCATCAGCAGGGACCCCTAGTGACTCCTATTATTTTGTTTTCTCCAGCTTGTACATGCAGATGTACATACATACCTCATACCAGCAGCTGTCCATTATCTGGTAGATGATGCTTGAAACCTGCTGTGCTTTATAAAGTCTCTATCCTTGAGAAACTTTCTGCATATTATCTTGAAGCTCATAGGGCTGCTTTCCCAAAGTGAACACCTCCCACATTAAGACATGAAATGAAAGTCAAGGAATACAAGATAAGTCCTTTTTCACGGAACAAAATACACATGCAACATAAAACTCATCAGACTCTGAGAATATTGTCCAAAAAAACCCCTGTCAAGTGTGATTCTGTACCTGAATGTAAAACAACTCCTACTGCAGAAGAAGATGAATTTAGGGGATAAAGTCAGTTATAAAATATATTTAATGGGGACAATGTTGGGCTGAATTTTCTGCAGAATACATGCAAACATCCTCTTATGTATATACACAGAGGGAAGGAAAAACAAAATGACAATTATAGGTATCTATGTCTATAAAATAATAAGAAAAAATTTACTGATATTTCTGGGTGGGAAATACACTTCTTTGGTATCAGAAAGATTTCCAAATATTTTACAGTGTCAGCTACACATACATTTAAAAACTGGATTACACAGAAACAATGGAAACACTGAAAATATCATACTCACGAATTAATAATTATAGCCTTGCAAAAACCAATTTTAGTTGTATGTAATATATGTGAATATATGCGATAAACATGCCTACCCTAAAGTAAAAAGAAATTGTGAAATATTTATTTTGCAATAATATATAATATTGGCTGTATTTTTTTAAAAAAAGAAATGTATGGGATCTTTGATTTCCCTTCAGCTTGAAGACTGGAGCACAGTAGTGTCACAGTGACACTAAAATGGCATCCAAATCCCAGTTTTCCTTGATGAGAACATTAAAAAAACCAGGATTCTTTGTTCTCTGACATCTGCTTTTGGGATATGAATACATCAGTTCTGTTCTTTAGCCCTTTAAAGGCTCATTAGTTAGAAACAATCAAAGAAGCACTGACTGATCCCACACTCCCCTTGCTTTCACTGCATCAATAGATAGTGTTAAAATGAGAAAAAGATCTTCTAAGGAAAAGTAAAACTTCTCATTGAAGTTAATGCCAATATTGAAGTTAATGACAGTAAAGCCTGGGGCCAGGATTTAATCAATAGGAGCAAAAAGAAAATGTATCATCACAAAATCCAACTTCTGATTTAATTGTATATATTATAAACAACTTGTAAAGGTCATGAATGAGCTGTTTTTCTGCTAGAGCTTTTAACACTGGGAGACTAGCTGAAGTTAAAGACAAGAAGCAGCTCAGCATTCAGAAACACTTTTATCTGCTTTATTCACTATTGTTCAATGCCAAGGACAGTGTGTTGCCAATCTTTCATCAATTTGACAGCTGCCAAAATTTTCCTGGTGGAGGAACAGATCCAGATAAACGAAATTCAAGCCAGTTCATAGAAGGTTCCCTTTCCTTTGACACCTTTTGCATATTTTTAGAAACACTGAACAGACTCCAGGGATTTGGAAATCACAGCTTGAAACCTCTGAAGTAGAAGTTCAAATGTTTGAAATTCCTGGTGGAAAAATGATCTGTAAATAGATATACTTTTTGCTGAGATAGAGAGTCCCAGCTCACAGAGACTCCCACAGCTGGACAATGCTGATTTATGATCTAGGTAGACTAAAGATTTGACTTGATCTCCACTGCCAAAGTTTACTTTACCATATTAAACACATGTAAAGCAAATGTGGAGTGGGCAGAGTTTCTGTTTCCCTTAAAGAAGAATCCTAGGGCTTAAAAAAATCCAAATAGGATAGGGCTTGTTTTCATAAAAATATGAAACAAGAACACAGGCTATAACTGCTTTTTATAGCCCTTCAGTGTGTTAAATGTTTCTGCTTAATATGCTGATAAAAACCAAATGTAATGGCATATATGCATACAAATTCATATGTCAAATTCCATACATACCAAAGGCCCATGCATCTGACTTGCTGCTAAATTCAGTGTGATGAAAAACTGCTGGTGCTGACCAATTCACTGGAAACTTGGTTCCTAGAGAACTTATATACAGGTTATCCAGAACATACCTAAAGGGCAAGAACCAAACTTGGTTGTGGCTGAATTACAGTGAAATACTACTTGCTTCTTCTTTCTTGAACATCATAAGGTCCCCAAAGAAAGCCTAGATAGGATCACAGATTTCCAAAGGATACCTGATAGAGGCATTAGCTATAAGCTAGGACAGACCATTGCTATAAATTTACTAGAGAAATAATGCAGAATCATAGGAACACCTGTTGTCAGGCCAATCTAGCCCAGCCTTCTGCTCAAGTAGGGTTACTCCCAACCTCAGAGCAGGTCAGCCATGGCTCTGAGTTGCTAAGTCCTAAAAGCCTCTAAAGATTGCCGTTTCCCTGACCAGCAGGTTTCACCGTTCCACCACCCTCCTGGACAAACAACTTCTCTGACTGTCCAGCTTAACTTCCTGAGCTGCAGCCTGTGGGCAGTGTCTGCTGTTTCATGACCTGGCACAGATCAAACTTACTTGGCTCCATCTAAGTGGCTCTTGGCAGCCTTTAGATCCCCTCTTATCCCCCTCTTTTCCAGGCTAGGCAGCTCTCTCCCTCAGCCTCTTCTCAGAGGCCATGCTCTGTAGACTGCTCATCCTCTCCAACTTCTCTTCATTGATGGCACTGATTAAGATGCTTGGCCCCCAAATCAGGTGTAAATGTTGTACTCAAAGTAAACTTTGAGATTTCTTCATGACTAGTGAAAACTCTCAGCTGTGATTTGCCTTTAAGCCTTAACTTTTTGAGACAGCTGAGTGACTCTATTGTGTACTCTCTATTCTTTATTCTTATTGCTTAATGACTTATGGTCATTAATGGAAAGAAAACACAAAGAGCTGTATCACACCCTGTGTCTTAACTTTCCTGACAGCCAGCTGCATCTTATCAAGGCCAGTAAACTGCATATACATCAACATCAGAGCTTCACCAGGCTCCCAGTTCTTCCACTCACCTTGTCATCCCAAGGTCAGATACTTTCACAGTAAGTTTGATGTCAATCAAACAGTTCCTAGCAGCCTTTAGTGGAGAAATGAGAAAAGATGAGTGGAAAGAACACAAAGAGGACCAAATAACATCAAGTGTTTGCTAATAATTACTGTCCTCTAGCATTTCAGTGAATAATGACATCTCTGATTGATGCAATTAAGTTTGAAACTGTAAGGGAACAGTAAGTAGCTCTCTTGTTTCACTTTTTGACTGAAAAACATTCTGTACCATCATTCCAGCTTTAAAAATAAGGAAGTTAAAGGATGAGAGACAGAGGTGAGAAACCCACATTCATCTAGAAAAACAGCAATAGACCAAGAAGTGAAACCCTGTCTTTTAAAAGGCTTCCTACTCCAGGCCCTTTTCAGTAGTCTCAGAATATACCAAAGCATCAAAAAGAGAAAAGCATTGACTGGATTATTTGCGATGCACTACAAACAGAGTGAAAGGCAATTAAAACAGCTCGATTTATGAAAAGTTCAATAGAAGTTTGTTTCTGCAAATGATCACTTGACAACATTTATCTAGGGCTGTATTCTCTGTGTGCATGCTCATTAACTTCTGTGGTACTGTCTGCATCTACAGCTCTCAATCTGAAATTAAGCTCAAGTTTTATTTCTGTTTTCCCATGGTGCACTGGCAGTTTTCAGGAAACTGGCATATCTGCAGCTTGAATTCTGCTGCATTAGTTGCCTGATATTCCTTATTTCTGAATCAGTTTATGAAAACTGGTGGAGTATGGATTAAACAATTTTGTTTACACATAAAGACAATTCATTAAAAGCATCAACAATACAATTAAAATGCTACCTGTGGGGACTGCACCCCTATTGAAAAATGAATCAAGTCTGTAACATAAATGGTCAAACATCTTCCAGCATATTTTTATCTAGAGTTAGAAGGCAAAATATTGCTACTGACTGAAGCATAATGCATCAGAAATTTGATTATGTTCACTATTATTAAACCAATAAAAACCCAGTTTATTTCCCCAATGAAGGACAGCATTTTTGAAAGCTAAGTTTTGCATAACCTTTAGGTACAAGTCCTTTAAAGGACTGATCCTCTCATCAAAAGCAATTTAAAATACTTGCTTGCAAACTGGCAGATAAATGTGGGGTTTTCCCACCATTAAGACCACACTTTGCTGCTGCTAAATCCTATTTCATGTTTTGGCTATAACACTCTAATTTCATCAATACTTGGTCTTCTTTTGATTGTCATCAATACCAAGTTTCAAAGTAATAACCAAAAGGACACTCAATCCTTCTTGTAATGGAGTATTTGAAGTCTGAGATGGGGCTGTGTCCAATTTCAACAATTTCTTTCAGTGCATTTTATTGATATTTGAAGAACGAAACTTAGAGAAATGTACAAGAGTTTCTATTTATTCTTTGATTATTTTATTTTTTCTTTATTTTGGGAAACTTAGTCATCCCAAACACTTTGTGCTGTACAGTGTATGCTCAAAATTACGTTCTGTCTATTTATTGACTGAATACTTGTCTAATGGCTGTTTAATCAGCTACCTAAGGAGTCGTGGGAAGAGACCCTTCCCACCCTTTACCTTTTTGGAAGTATGTTGGATGTGTGTTAAGTGGCACATTATTCATTCCCGAGCCTAGAGCCCACAAAGGCAGGCAGCACAGTATGCAGTGCTGTAGACCTGCCAGCCCCACTCTGAAGCAGAGTACATGAGAATGTAGAATATCCTGGACTGGAAGGGAGCCACAGGAATTATGGTGGGCACATGTGACCTTAGTGCTGCTCCTCCAGGACTGCCCTGTGCTGAGCCAGCTGGGTGTCTCTGTTCCTCAGACGATGAGGCTTTTTGGGGTGAGTGCCAGCAAAGACAGTGCAGCTGTGGCTGATCCCAAGGGGCAGAACTGACCGCTGTTAGCTCACTGCCTTCCCAGCACCACTTCTCCTCTGGGACACCTTACAAAATCTCCCTGCCTGAACTGACAGCTCTCCAGAAATAGCACTAAAAACATCCTAACATACTTCCAGAAAGCTAAGTTGTGCTGGTGGTTGTGTATAAGTTTGGGAATTGATTCAAAGCAGTAATTTTCAGCGAGGTAGTACTTGTTCTCAGGGGTTTGTACATATGTAATGTTTAACTGCTCCTTTTTTACTAGTTAAAAACATCACAATATGCAGTACATGTCAAAACTTTGCAAAGTGCCTTCCAGCCCTTGTGTTAATAGATTAGTTAGCTGCTGCACGAGCTGCAATGCTCCAGCTGGCCAAATAACAAAATACCTAGTAGATGTTGCCTGGAAAGGTATAACATTTGCCTCAGCCTACTTTTTCCTCCTGTTGTGGTTTGATTTTGGTTAAGTGTTAGGTACTTATGGTAGTTGTTTACTTGTTTTTTTTTTTTTTTTTGTTGGGTAGAGGAGGAAAGGAGAGGGGGGATAAAAAAATTTAGGGAATTAAAGGTTTATGAGTTGAGATAAGGAATTGGGAGAAAAGGTTTTAAGGATAAACTAGGTTTAATTTAAGTTGTAAAGTGAAATTTATTACCACTTGAGTTAGAAGGAGGATATGAGAAATAAACTAAACTTTTAAAAAGACACTTTTTTTATTTTTTCCTTTTTTTTTTTTTACTAACAGTGTAAGGGGGAAAGGGTGTGGGGGTTTAGGTTAGTTCATTTTTAAGATCTTCTTTCTCTGCTTAGGGAGAGGAGTTTTTTCTTCTGCTTTTGCTGTGGGGTCCTTCCCACGAGAGACAGGATTTGTGAACTNTTTAGTTTTTGTTTGTTTCTTACTGGGCTGCACTTGCTACGGCTTTTTTTGGTATCTATGGCTCCTGCGGCTGGATTTTTCTGGTATCTATGGCTGCTGCGGTTTCCGACATCTCTCTGCTGTAACGTTGGCACCTCACCCATGGACTGCAAGTGGCTCTGCCTCCCTCATGGACCCCATGGACTGCAGGGGGGACACCCCGCCTCACCATGGGCTCACCACAGCCTGCAGAGGAATCTCAGCTCCAGAGCCTGGGGCACCTCCTCTCCCTCCTTCTCCACTGACCTTGGTGTCTCCATGTTGTTTTCCCTCACATGTTTTCACATCCTCTTCCTTTTCTAACTAAAAGCAGCTGTGCGTACATTTTGTTTTGATTTTTCTTTAAATATGTCATCACAGAGGCGTAACAAACTTTTCTAATTAGCCTAAACATGACTAGTGGCATGTCTATTATCTTCAGCACCATCAGAGATTGGCTCTGCTGGGAATGGTGAAGAATTCTAGAAGCTTCTCACAGGAGCCATCCTTATGGCCCCCTCTCCTCTACTAAAACTACAACACCTCCTTAGCACCTGGGATATGCAGTACAGGCTCCCAGCCCATTGGAGATTCCTGCAGTGTATTCTAATGAAATCTGATGGTTAGTACTTGTCTCCCGACAGCTACATCTGGAGAAAAAGACTTTCACATTCTGCCCTTGCAATGGTTCTATATACAATTTTTAACACCTTCTCTTCCTTCCCTTTCTTTTCCCTTTCCCTTCTCCCTTCCCCTTCTTTTTCCCATTTCAGCTCCCATTCTCATTCCCATTCCCATTCCCATTCCCATTCCCATTCCCATTCCCATTCCCATTCCCATTCCCATTCCCTTCCTTCTCTGTCACCTTTGAGACTCCTCTATTCCCCTAGATTATGTGCCCGCTACATCTCACTTTTAAGATGAGACAGTTCTAGAGCCCCATTTCCCCATTCAGGGAGCCACTGTCATGTTCAAATTCAAAGAGCGAATATGACCTGCATGTGCCCCGGGTTCGTTTTTAACACAATGTAGAGATTTTGTTGTTGACCAGTCACACCAAGCAGCATGCCCAGGGCACACTCATTCTTTGGATACTCAGTAAGGATCCTGTCAAGTGACGGTTGGCGATGGAAGAGACGGGGCAGATTGCTTGGATGCAATAAGCTGTTTATATTCATACAGAGCTGAGTATTTATAGCTTTTCAGCAGTAACTAAAAATAGATCCTTATATAAGCAGTAATTACTGTAACAACCATATCTATGTTTCTTAAAAATATTGCAAAACTAAAAGCTAGCACTAACCAGCACAGATACATACCAAACTAGCACAGGTGCATACCAAACATGCCTTTGGTTGATGCTAGCTATTTGTAGTAGGCCACACTGCCTGCCATGGTTTGTGGCCTAGCAGCATTACTGCATCCACTTCTGACATGAGTTTAGCAGTGCTCCCACTTCTAGATGTATCTCCACAGAACCTTGTTGAATAACTTGCAAGAAACAAAGAAGCAATGAAGTTGGGATTAATTTCAGTGAGCTTTAGGCTTTTACAGCATAATGTCCAGAAAGGAGACATGACTCATCCAAACTTCTTTAAGGACTACATTAGGACAAGATGAATTATGCCTGAGAAATATTTCTTTCTACTAAAAAGAGAGGGTCTAGGTAAGTGATTGTGGTATCCCACTATAAATATTTAAAATTAGATGAGTTCTACTCCAGTCTAGACATGAAGCAAGTTGTCTGCAATTTTGTTTTGTTGCACAGATACAGATTTATAAGTGGAGGGATGTAGAGTTATTAACCTCATGTCCTCTCCAGAGGCTGTACAGTTTGTAAGACCCAAACACTGCCACATATAAGAGCCCCGTCCACCACACTCAGTTCCTTTACATTAAGAATTAGACTGATGTATTTTCTATTGTCAAAATATTTCTGAAATACTGAATAAGTAAAAATATTCTCACTATATATATTTGCACTATTTTTAGTCTTTATGTGGTACTCCAGTCCTAACTTCTGCCATCCAGCTTTACTTCTGTTAATGGTTTGCCATACTGGGCTGGAAATTCTGGTTTTCAGAGTTCATTTAATAGCTACACCTCTATATTGCAGGGAGGAAAGAAGAAACCTAGAAGTTCATTGCTGTGAAGTTTGAAGGAAATTTCATGTCCCCTAAAGTTAAATGGAGCCAGTGGTATCCAGCATCTTTGGGGACTGGGACGTAATTGCCTTTCCCAAACTTTTGGTCACACTTGAATTTCATTCTGAACCACTTGTGAAGGTCTAAGGGAAAGGACAGTGAGCCAAGGCTCCCAAAGGATGGCGTTCCATCAGAGTTGTTGATGGCGGAGTACCATCAAGACTGAGTGAGAGCAAGTAGCGAGCCACAAGAGGAAAATATATTTACACAGCATATCCAAGAGGAAAGCATGGATGAGCTTGTGTCTCTTCCAGAAAGGTACATGGGCAGGTATTTCTGCAGTCACCTCCTTGTGCATCTGACTAGCCCTGTGGTGCTGCCCATCCCTACTCCTTGTCAGCTGCATCCAGTCAACACTCAGGGAGCACAGCACTGAATTTGCTCAGGGTCGTGTTCTTGTCTGGGTGAGCTGCTTTTACTCCTCATTTGTATATTGTAAAACCTTCTCAGGGGATTCCTCCAGACTGACTTGCAGAAAAAGTCACGCTGGTAGAAACAAAACAGGACTAGAAGTGAAAACAAAAAAACAGAGCTTAAGGGAAATTTATTCAGTGTGGTTTTGTTCCAAGCCTATTTTAGAGGTACATAACTTGTTCATTTATGTAGAAGAAGCATTTTTAAAAATATGTCTATCAATACCAAGTCAGCACAAGAATTTCTAAAACTTTATAATACTACTGCTATTTGAAGAACATCAGCATCCTCTAGCTACACAGCAGAGCAAAGACAGCAGACACAAAAACCATTCTGTGGTTGTTCATATAGAAGCAATAAAGGATTTGTAGGACCTTCTGACAGAGCAGCTTCTCTGATTGGCCATGGGAGATATTACCTGCATACCAACTACAAAGAGAAATATTTGGCTTTTTATTCACAGGATAGTTTCTGAATAAAGTACAGTAGACACACAAAAAATGCCAGACATTGTAAATATTTTCAAAACTGCTTTTAAGTCAGAGGGACTTGTTCTATGTATGTGATTATTTGCCATGAGATTACAGGGAAACCACTATTTCTCATCTGCTTCCCCTCATCACTGGCTCTCCTTGCCCTAAATACCCGGGTCCATTCTGTGACACTGACCTTTTACAGTAACTTCTTAGAGGAGGACCCTGCTGCCCTAAAGTTCTGCCAGCAGCTCTGTCAGAAGCAGTTTCCTCTGTCTCCCGCAGACCACGACACAGCTGTCTGCCTTAAACCTGGGAGGTACATAGTTCTCCTCTAACCTTATTATTATTATGTAGCCTTCTGCTCACATAATATTTAAGTAAACTAAATAAATGGAGAGTTTCTAAATGGGAGAAACAATCCAAATATGCTCTGTCAGGTCACTTCAGAGAGCACCAATGAAGTCTTTTTAATAAGAGTTCCCTTTCATGAAGCATCCCTTTAGTCTACAATAATCGTTTGTCTAAATGACTTTTTCTTTCCCCAAAAACAAATACCTTCATGCCTTCAGAAGTCTGTGGGCAGTGATGTTGCTGATGACAATATCTATAATTATTATTATTATTCTGACATATGATACCATTGCTGTAGGTATCGTGGACATATAAAGTGGAAATGCAAGCTCTGCCCAAAGAATCTTCTGGTTCTCATGAAGGTGGGTTCTATAAACTCACTCATGCTTAGCAGTACTTTGCTCTTCTGCCAATGTCAGTTCGCTGACACTGGACTTTTCTCTGCAGTGAAAAAACAATATGCAAAAACAAAATTGTGAAAAACTTGTGGCCTTTCAATACTTAAAAGGGCCTGTCAGAAAGATGGAGACAGACTTCGTGCTAAGGCCTGTAGTAATGAGGCAAAGAGTAATGGTTTTAAACTGAGTGAGGGTAAATTTAGACTGGGCATAAGGAAGATATTTTTCGTGAGGAGGGGGGTGAGATGCTGGAACTGTTTGCCCAGAGAAGCTGTGAATGCCCCATCCCTGGAAGTGTTTGAAGTCATGTTAGACAGGGCTTTGAGCAATGTGATCTAGTGAAAAACATCCCTTTCCATGGCAGGGACTAGACAATCTTTAAAGGTCCTTTTCAACACAAACCATCATAAGATTCAATGACTCTATGAAAAATTCCTTTCTTGGGTTAAAAGTAATGCTACATATATTTTTGTGAGTAGTTATGCCACGGTCTAAGGTGAATATTTAATAATTTTGACACATGTAATTGTATGGATTTTTTTTATCACTTGGTGAACACTTAAACAGCCTTACTCCTCCATTGTGCAGTGTGTTAGAAAGCCAAATATTTTCAGTGTATGCTGTAACAGGCAATGACATTACAAATCACTTTAATGACCTTTTGAGGAGGTGAGGAGGTCGCATCTACCTTTGCAAACATTACATGGAAGCTTTCCAAAACTGCACAACCCTGGATCTTCCAAACAAATGTTCTTAGCATGACAGATGACAGGAGTTCATGTGGCAGAGAAAAAGGCCTCTAAAATAACCTCTTGTACAGAAATAATATTGTTATTTACAGTTCCTTTCACAGGATACTAAAAGAGTAGAGATTTTTCAAGCAAATATCTGAATTTTTTTCAGTATGTTTCATTATAAGACAATCTGTTCTGTTTCATTCAAATAGTTTGACATACATCTACTGCTTAAAATGTCATGTCATCTTACTAAAAAGGCAAAGATTGATCTGATGTATCACTTTGACAGATCTGGACTCCCTTTATCCTGCACTGGACTATTCACATCCATACATACAAAAGCACAGGAGTGCTAGCAAGGCAGATTTAATGTTGACATAAGAGTACAAAGATTGAAATCCTAGCATCGTTGAAGTCAGTGACAAAACCCTATTGATTTAAATGAAACCAGGATGGGTTTTGTAGTAATGTATGAGTCAAGAAGATACATTTTTTCTGATTCTAAGAATTTCAGGAAACTTTATGCTTAATACTCAGAAGATTATTTAAAAAGAAAAATTTTCCAGAAATATTGCCTCATCTTTACTAGACTGGCATGGAAAACATTTAAGCAATAGATAGCTGCATATTGATTAACCTTGGCTTGTCACCATTCCGAGGCAGCTTTCTCAAGTAAGTGCTTGGTACAAATCCTTCATTCCCACAAAATAAACAGTTCTCAGTTTAGATCTCATACATGACTGCATCTTAAATTGGTCACTTAAATCAGGAAAAAGGATTAGTCAGGGAGTAATTTTTTAGAACATCACTAACAGAAATGCTCATGGTTAAAACACTTCTGCTTTTACTTACTATGCATTAAAATACAGAAGTTTCTTTAACGCAGAGCTCAGTAGCACAAGAAAGCTGGCAGTTCACAAAAACAGGTGAAACAGGGAACTCCTGATGTTTGTTCCTACTACATTCAAGAAATCAAAATCTTAATTTCTTTTTTTTCAAGCAGAATTTAAAGGGTTTTTTATGGTGTATATGTGACTTTTCCTTACTCAGTCAAGGCTGCAAAAGTCTCAGTTTCTCAACCCAAAGGAAAAAAACTGTAAATGTCCTGCCATTTTCTGAATGTTTTTCTGCTCCTTCATCCATCCTAGACCCCTCTATTCAGGCTCCATAAGCAAAGCTGTCTATATCATATATTTTTACAGAACCATAAATGAAGGTGTTTAGGAGCATATCTCAGCTTACCAATTTATCATTTTCTTTGAGTTGACAGGGTCATGTGCGTTTTTCTTCATCCACAGCTGTATGCAATCTTGTGAATTATGAAATGCAGACACTCTACCTCAAGTTTAAGTGGTTTGATTTGTTGGTTTTCTTGTAATTGTAAACTTAATCAGGAAATTATGATTAGATCAAGTAATTTCATCTGTTCCAAAGCAATTTGGGCATCCCCTAGCTCAAACATTCTTCCCTTTCACATTTTTATCAAGTTTATAAAATTTAACTCAGCTAGTATCCATCATGAGACACACCAGGAACCTTATGTCTTCCAGACAACTCCTGTTTGTTGTACTGCCTTGGTCTCCAGTGAACTCCTGAAGCTGTTTCTCGTTTAATAACTTGGAAAATGCGCTCTTTTCTGCTCCTGATGGATGTTAATGAAAAATATCTTATTTTAATTTGCTGAAGGGAATTTCTCCATTTGTGAACCTCAAAAAGAATAATTAAACCCTGTGCAGGATTGGGATGCCCTGTCTTTGGGGAAAAGTATTTCTAAAGCTGAGTAGAGACTGAAGTGACACAGGGTTTGTGCCTCAGCAGTTTTCACTGGTCTCCCATGCTGCCTCTGCTCCTGAAATTGTAATGGTGCCGATTTAAAACAGGTTTGCACACACACGAGAGGCAACATTTGTTAGGAGAGATTTTATCTTTTTATTCATGTAAATTAAATAGTTGCAAAAAATGTATAGCTTCTGTGGATACAAGCCCTTCTTCAGGCACATATAAAAAGTAAGGCCACTGGATACTATCGTAGCTATTACACTAGACACTGACTGCTGTAAATTTTATTCAACCCACCAGGCAAGGATGGTAATGAAAATGGAGTTGTACAGAAGACAACGAGGCTTCTAGAGCAATGTTTAAATCTACCAAGGTAATTCTAACATAGATCCTGAAAGGTGCCAGGACTGTCTGCAGTCTTGTCTTTGAAAATGAGGTATGTGGAAGACTCTGATCATGGAACAAAAGCATTCTGCAGGGCATACTTACCCTTCCAAATCCCTTACTTTCCACCAGTCGGAATTATTTTCTTGTGATACACAGTATTTATTGCTTCTGACAAGCTGGATAGCTGAATTTCCTCTGTGTTCATGGCTACATTGAGTCACAGCCATATTCAGGGCTGACTTGTCTGGTGGCAGCCCCTGGGGCAGGACAGGCTTCTTCACTTTCAACTTTGAAGACAGGAAATAAATGATAAGGTGATGCAGCACAGGCTGCAATAGGAATTAACACATGACATGTATATGACCACTTATATCTTCAACATGTATAATGATTAGTCGAATTAATTAAAGCTCAGAAGATGGGCACAGGCATGCAGCTTTTTCCTTTATCTATTTAAATGGATGAGGAAAACAGCCCAGCCACTGTTGTCCACATGTGAGAGAGAGGTGAGGACAGAACCAAGTGCCTTGATAATGACACCAGAAGCAATTAACTCTGAGTGGAGGCTGACACTGTTTTAATAAGAAGATCTCATTACCAGAATTACAGGATAGACCTGACTTTTGTCACAATCCTGCCACCTCTCTGAACTGTGGCAATTCCCGCACTCCAGACACCGCTTGACCAAGTTGTGCTTTACTATAACTAACTGTGGATGGGGTACTCTTGTATTAAAAGATCCCACAAGAATATTTCAACAATAACTTTGAGGGTTTTTTAAATGGCTTTTTATCAATAGTAATGTTATCATCAAGCACAACAAGCATTAATCAATTGTTTATTACTAATCACTGAAAGCCAAAAGCTATGCTAATTCTAAACCACTTCTTTTCCTTTACATGTTTTTTTGATGTTTCTCTGCCAAGCATGTTGGATATAAGGAATCTCACTCCTTGGTGCCTGACTTTCCCTGAGCAGAGCTGAATGTAATTGGTATGTAACTATGGGATTCATTTTACAAGGTTTTGACCCACGTCTTCATATGAAATATGTCATCCTACAGAAGTGTCTACCACTCATCAGGGATTGTTGAGGATGTCTGCACAAATGAGTTGGATGAGAAGCCTGGCATTAAAGTTAGGTGACATCAATCAAATCATGGGCAAAAGCCTATGAAAAGTGAAGGCACTGAAATGCATTTGGAAATCAGGGAAATGTCAGATGTCACAATTCTTTAATTAAGAGCAGAGAAAACTGCTCTTGAAACACTGACAGCTAAGGATGAGAGAAAATATGAATGATTTATGGGAAAAGGGTGCAAATGCCACCTATTTATTTATCACTAAAAACCCACTATAATGCATTGTCAGGAAATAATGCCAAGTGTCCTTGAGCAGGCTGTGATTCCTTTAAATCAAGTCCAAGTGACCATGGCATTGCATGTATGCTTCTTTTCTATTTATTGATATTTCTTAATTTAAACAAGAAGAAAACACAGAACCTGGTTGAATCCAATGAGCCAGAAGGCACACATAACCTCTTCCGCAAACAAAAATATCTTCGTCTCATCTCACCAAGCTCCAATGAGATACTCATTCTTTACACAGTCACAGAAGAGTCCTCTTCACTTGACTAGAAGTCAATCTGTTACTCATCAAGTAATGCTGCTTGGTGATGTCTGTTGGTCATATCTGACTTTGGTGGAAAGGACCTTACAGCTTTAGGGCCTGAGTTAGGCAGGACTCAAAGCTTAGACTGCCTTTGTGGCTTTGTGGAATAGTGACATGACTAGAGTTGCCTGCAGTTGTCAGAAAAATGGGAAAAATATTGTACAGAGTTGAAATTTTTGTCTCTCTGGAACACCTAGTGACATCAGAGCAAATTGATGTTCAGTGATCATATTTATGAGCTGATATGCACCTCTGACATTAGACCTTTGTAATTTTTGAAGAGTTTTGAAGATTAAATTGCTCTTTCATTTCCTGTGGGGTTTTTGTGGACATGATCAGAGTGTCATCCTCTGATGGAATTTACATCTTTTTGTGTGAGCAGAAGAAACTAGAAAGCATTGGGAAAAGTAAATGGTGTATAGAATTATTATAATGGAAATGAATTTTTCTTTGTTCAGCCTGCCAGGGAAAAGAACCAGTCCAAGATGAGCACATCTTGGACTGGTTTCACTTCTGGATGTATATTTGACTGTTGCAATATTCTGGACAGACTTCACCTGTAATCTGGTAGAGATTAATGCCCTAATTTGAGTCCATATATACAGCTTTCCATGTCCAACACTGGCTGAAAGCCCAAGAGCATTTCCCGAGTAACTGAGTGGATCTAATTATTTCCTTTATGCTCACAGTGGTATTGTGGTTTCCATATTGATGACTGTGCCACTGCCATCTAGAGAGAGCCACAGGTGACAGTCTGTGTCTCTGTTCAGCTCAGATGTGCTTATGAGGAATGATTATTATCTGCAGAACTGCATTGCTATTATACATCTGGGAGCATATGCTGGGTCACTTCAGCTTCCCTGAGGCTTGTCCAATACCTAACAATAAGAGGATGTGTGTGTTCACTGAGTGAACTTCATCTGCTTCACTGCAGTATTGGTCTGACCCACACAAACCACTGTCCATTGCAATGACAGTGGATGCCAGGCACCAGCAGAGGTGAAAGTGTTTCTCAGGCAGGAAGCTCCTGCTTGCTGTGGTTATCAAGGCACAGAGGAAGTGCCCTCTGCTTCCATGAAGGGACCTTTTGTTCCCAATATTCTTTGTGATGGCATCGTTCTTTAGGCACCAGCTCCTCTGTGGGAGACTAGAGGAATAATGCTGAACTGATGAAAGAAACGGAGGCATCAAAGGTGCAGGATGTGAGCGTGCAAAAGTAATGCCTCGCACAAAAGTAACGCCTCGGGTCAGCTGGGAAGCAAGCAAAGGAGAAAGGCTTGCAGAGGCTGGAGAGGTGAGGGACATGAACTGAGAGCAAGGCAGAAAGGAGGCCAGGGAGATGGTGACACCTCTGATGATCAAACTGGAGAGATGAAAGGACAAAGTAAAAATTTGCTGAGAGCTTATAGGAGTAGTTCTGTGACTAAATATAGACTGTTCCTCACCATGAGAAATCAGTATTAGCCTTTGTAACCTGATTATATCATATGGCTTGGGAAAATGTAGTCAATTTGTTCTAGCCAGATGTGGTAATTATTAGAGCTTCATGAACTGAACCTGTTTTAGAAGTATCCATCAGAAAACTGACATGTCCTGCTTTTTAAATTTCACTTCCAAAATATCTTCTCTGAACTCAAGCAGATAGTAGAAATGAATCATAAAGACTTAGCAGAACCCAGAATGTTCAGCAGCAGATTTGCATGACTGACGATCTCTCCGGACAGACAAAGCATCTCCTGATGGAACCCAGGCATAACAGACCACAAAATTCAAAACAAGTTATACTGCTACATGTTCACAATGCTATTGCTTTCAAATCTCACTATCAGAAAAAAATACCAAAAGCTTCTTTGTTCATAGCTTCTCTCTAAGGCTTTATTATTATTTCTTCTCAAAGCTCCACTTTACAGCTCTTGTGATTTTTATCTTCTGTCTCTTGACAATCTATGTGTTTCTTAAAGCCCTGGCTTTTCGCATCAACTGCACAAATAAAAATTTCAGCTTTTCTTTTTTCCTTCTTTAAGTTACTTTCTGATTAACAGAGAGAAACTAGGAAACACCCAGATCTAAATATACAGAAAAGAAAACAAATTTTTAAACGTGCAGGAAATACAGATTTAAAAATCCCATTATGTGAAATATGATCTGGTTAAATTTGTTGGAGTCTGTGTAATGATGTATGAATACAGTCAGACCCTACTCTTTTATTTAAGAGATAAAAACATGATAACTTAAGTCACTTTGGTCTCTTCTCTTGCCACTGTTGCCTCCTTCCCACCTACAAATGTCAATAATTAAGTTGGGCAGTAAAACTAAGGTCAAAGATATCACTACTGCTGTAGCATTTGTCCAGGAGGAGGAGATAGATGAGGAAATAAACAGAGAAGAAAATCTTCAAATTTACTTTTATCCTTAACTCTCAGCTCTTGACCTTCTTGATCAAGCAACTGCTGTGCTGGAGGACTCTGAACTGGGTGAGAGCAGTACTTTTGGGCATCCTGGTGTCCTGTTTGTCTCTGGGTCTGTGAAATCCTGCCTTTCTCAGATGGACAGCACAGCCCAGCGCGTTCTGCTGGGACACCACACTCCTGGGTTTCTGGCTGATATAAGGCTAGATAAAGGCAAGAGCACATACAGGGCTCAGAGGTACCTCCCAATCCATTTAGAGGCTGCCTCTGTAAAGCTGGGCTAAACAGACATTCCAAAGAAGGCAGCTGCACTCCTGCGCCAAGCCCAGAAGAGCACAGCTTGGGACCTGCCTGAGGGAAATGCAGTTTGTCACCGTTTCCCACCCTGCAGAGCAGTGTAGCTGTTCGCAGGAGAGGCACAATGCTCCCTGCACTGTGTTCACTGAGGGTGGTAGAGAGGATTTTGGGATCTCTAGGAATGGGGACCTCCTACACACTAGAAAGCTGATTTTGATGGTATTCCCTGATGTCTCTGGAAATAAGCCTTTTACTTAATAGGCATTTCTGCAGTGGCTGTAGCCAGTATTGCTGCCAGCATCGGCCTTCTTGGCCAGCTGGACACACAATGGCTCATGTGCAGCTGACTTCAACTTTGTTGAAGTTTTTTTCATTGACTTTTAGTCTATGAATCAGTGATTAAGAAATACTGCTTTCAATGACCCAGTGGTCACAAGCTCGAGGCTGTTTGGAGCCATCCCTAGTCTCCCTGTGCTCCATACATCTCTGTTAGCAGCACCAGGAACTCATTTAGGAACAAATTTAGAGTGGATACAGCACATTATCACACATACATTATTATCTGACATAACTGAAGTGTTCAATATACAAATATTCTCTTTTTAGTTCTTCTCTTGGCTAAGCCATCCATGACTGGTAATGAGGTATTTTCTTGCCCTTGCAGCTGACTGGGGGTTTCATGGCCTTATTTGCTCTTGTAACAAGTGATTTTGAAGCTACACAAAGCTCTTCAAACTGCTGTTACAAATCACTTGATAACTCCCTATGTTATTAAGTATTGCATAATGATGAAACCTGTGATAATAGCAGATAAGCCAGTACCATTAATTTCAATTTTCAAAAGCAAATTCCTAATACAAGCAGTCTCACGATCATAAATCAGGTTCTCAATTACTCACACCTACATTTTTTAATTAACTTTTAATTTTGTGTTCGTACTTTTTTATTTTTGACTGTAAATGTTTCAGACAAATTGATCTACTGGTGTTCTACAATTTCAAATAATCAAACTTTAAAAGGCTGAAGCCCAAATACCCATAAACTGCTGTTCCCTCTACTGAACATGGTCTTTCACTGTTAAGCATGTACACACACATGGGAGAATTCCCTTCTGAAAATGTGGTACCTAGGGGGGTACTGTTGTACAAAAGTTCCTCTCTCAGCATATACAGATAAAAACTAAAATCCTGAAGTAACTACAACTAAATTGTACAGAAAATATGTCAGAAAAGCGTGTTAAAATAAATTATACAAATGAAATCACATTGTTTAGAAAAAATTATTAATATAAGAGTTTAGCTTCTAAAGCTGTATTGTTTTACTCTCACCCATATACTATCTTGTGCTCAGGTTCTATTGTTCCCACCCATCCAGCTCATGGTAGATCATGACTAGAAGGGTCTTACAGCCAAAGACTAGAATTTAACTAGAGATATTAGGAATAAAACAAAAAATAATTCCTTCTGGTTTATTTGGTAGGTAAAAATTTCACTAACTTTTTGATCAAACACAGCAGATATAATTTAGTGTTTTATTTCCCCTGGTTATACTAACAACTACATTTTATAGCAGCTATGCTGTTAAAAAAAGCTTAGCACACAAATTAAAAGGTATAAATTTAAATAATACAAACGTGTACTGTCTGAGCCAAAGTGTCCTGAAGAATAGTTGCAGAAACAAAGGATGGAATCAAATGTTTCTGGATATTCCCATCATCTGTGTACGAAAGACTTTCTAGTCCACATGTAAACTCTTTCTTTCCACTTCAGTTTTTCCACATTCATCCTCCAGCTTCTGGCTCGTGTTACACAAGGCCAGACCAAACGCTCATCAAGTCCAGGAACCTGTCACTGGCAGCATCCAGCAGCAAATACTGAGGAAAAGTACTTGCTCAAGGCAGCTGCGCAGTATCAGAGAATCCTCATCCAAAGGTGGTGCAGTTATACCTAAACCCCCTGAGAGATGTATTTCTTCTGTGAATTCATTGTTACCTTTTTAAGCAAATAACTGCAATCTATAAGATCCTTCAGTAAGTAGTCCTGCAGCTTAACTACATGATGTGAACAATCAGCTTGTTTGGCTTGTTTTCAGCCTATCTTCCTTCAGTGCCTACCTGATAATTACTAACATCTGCTTTGCTTTTTAGATCATGTTTAGTACTGGGCTGTCTCTGTGTGTGTCTGTGTTAGGTAAGGGTTTCATTTCCCTTGTGTACATTGCTTTTCAGTCATCTGCACAGAATTTCAAATGCCACTTTATTGCTTTTGTGTGTTAGCCCAAAGAGCCCTTGATAAATGTTTACTCCTGCTGGTGAGTACACACATGCTGATCAATGTGCTTCCTGTCTCCTTGTGCAGTGAAATGGTGGAGCCCTGTGAGCTTTTCTCTTCAGCGTTATCCATCCAATCTGTTAGTTATTGTCAAGCCTCTCCTTTGACATCTGTTCAACTCATAACATCTTTCTTCAATTACAGCCACCAGAACTAGACACAATATTCTCTTGGTGATCACAGCAGTGTCAAAACACGTCGAGTGCTTTTACTCAGGATGTGCCTGCTTCCATGTCCAAGGATGCCATTAGCTCCTTTGGCCACAGCATCACAGCAGGGATTTATGTTCAGCTATCATGACCCTGAAGTCTCTCAGAAATACTGTTTTCCCAGGCCCCCGTCCTGAAAATGTAGCGTACACTTTTCCCTACTTAACTGAATTATGCACTCTTGGTATAAATGCTCTAACTTAACGTAAATGTGTCATTTGGTGCCACAACATTACAGAAGGGAGAAGGAAAAAGGAAGATTGGAATGACACCTAGGATCAACCAGACAGATAAATGTTACATATCTGTCATTGGCTTGCTCTTGGGCAAGGCAGTTATTGCAGGATCATGAATCAATGCACTCTGCAGTAACCTGTTACTCACTCTAGCAGCCTGCTGCTTGTGGTGGGGCAGTCTGTCGCTGGCACTCCAGCAGGGAACCTGTGACCACGTCTCACACCTGCTTGTCCCACTGCCCATGGAATTGGGATTGATGAAGGCTCCTGAGTTGGGCATCTGAAACTGATGAAAGGCAGCAAATCTGAAGTTAGGCTTTTCTCATGACATTTAGTTTTTGAAAAAATACACTTTGTGCAGCTGCATCTTCTGATACAAGGCACAGCCTTGGATTTCCTGAATATGGCACATTTGAATGGCAATCAGGCAATCAGGGGGCAAATCCTGCTCTTGGCATTGAGGCCAAAAAAGTGTAGTGGACTTAAACAGAGAGAATTAAAATAAGAATTTTATGTACTTAATTCCACTTTAGAATAAATAAAAATCACACAGATGTGTTCCAGATAAAATTAAGGCAAGTGTTTGATAGGTCTATGAACATGAAAGAAACAAGATTTGATTGAAATTCCATGACAGGCAATTAAAAATATTTCAGGAAATTGCAGTTTCACTAATAGGGACTGGTTCTTTCTTTCCTTAGAATCATAGAATTGTTTAGGTTGGAAAAGAGGTTTAAAACCACTGTGTCCAACCATAAAGTATCAGTATCAGTAGGACTCAGCAATATCAGGTTAGGACAGGGACACAAAGTGTACCCTTTGGATAACCAGCATATTTCACAAGAAACATAAAAGAAACAAATTTCATGGTTAACCAGATGTCGTGGTTTTGATCGTGGCT